>JAJIBD010004992.1:0-109866 GCA_021461705.1 Cryptotis parvus
CTACCGTATGGGATAGTGGTTTGATCCCACTATCCCATATCATACCCTGAGCCCCACTACGAAGTGATTCCTGAGTAACCCCTAACTTTAGGAAAGCCAGGATAACCCGAGTATCACTGGTTGCCCCCTACCCCGCTGAAAAATAAAATGCACATATAAATCACCTCAAGCACTGCCAGATAACCTGCACACAGATACAGCCAGGTGTGGCCCATAAGGACAAAGCATTTATAAAATTGTACTACTGATAATGGCTTTTACCAAAAATTCTTATTTTGGGGTCACACCTAGTGGCACTCCACGGCTGACTGCCGCTCAGGGACCCACACAGCCCCAGGGAGCGAAGATATGTAAAGCTTCGAAAAACCTTTGAGCTGTACATCTCTTGCCCTTTTTTTTTTTTCATTCAACAGATTTCTTCCACTATTTGGTGGTTCTAGTCCTTTCTCGGAAGTAAGGAACATTTGTGGAGGGTCGGGAGTGGAACAGAGACCAGTCTGGTGTAAAAATGGGTTTCCTAAATTCTAATCCTGGTCCACTGTCTCCACACAAGATTTGAACAAACTACTTTGTCTCTTTGTATCATGATCAGTTCACTCCCTAAATGGTTAAAAAAAAAAAAAAAAAAAAAAAAAAAGTTCTGTCTAATTCATCAGGTTGTCTTTTGGGTAAAGAGATGACCTGCTTTTAAAAACAAACGCATATGCAGACAACAAAAGTCAAGAATGTGAAGTTTTATTGGACAAGTGAGTTATGTGGCGTCTTAAAACAATGGTGATAAGAAAAGGCAAAAATGTAATCTGAACTAAAAAAACTTAAAGGGACTTTTGAATCATATTAACCGAAGTGATGTGAGAGCTTATTTGTATTTCTTATTTAAACTGACTACAATAAAAATGGTGAAATTGTCCATATATTTAGAACACTGACTAGATGTTTGAACTGTTAGGTTTATGCTAATCCGTTAATAAAATAAGGGGGCAGTGAAGTAGGTAAAGCCCTTGCCTTTCACGTGGCCGGCCCGGGCTTGGTCTCTGACACTATCTGGTGCCTCAAACACCGCCAAAGGAGTCACGTGTCACCCTTGAGCATAACCAAGTGTCACCCCTGAGCATCACCAGATGTGGCTCAAAAATCAGTTAATAACAGTGTCTGGTATTTACTTTAGAGAAACATTTTAAATTTTCTTTAAAATGTGAGGGAAGGCAAAAAATGAGAGGAATTTTAATAACCTATGGGTGCTGAAGTGAACTGAGAATAAGGCCAATAATGCCAAGAAAGGACAAGATGGAGTGTGGGCAATGGGGAGTTAACTATAGGAACTCTGGTAATAGGATCATGGGTTTGAGACATTTCACTGGTTTAGCAGTAAGCACATCAAACCCATAAGGGTCAGCACTTGTGTAGGCATAGTGACCCAAACTATAATAATTTTTTTTTTAAAGTTTGCTCAAGAGATGGGTTGGGGACAGGGAGGCAAAAAGGAGGTCATCGGAGGGACTCTTTAGTGAGTTTGGAGGTGGAACACTGGATGTCTTAAACTACTATGTAAGTCTGGTGTTGTAAACTACTGTGTAAGTCACTATGTTGGTGACTTACAACACCATGTAAGTCAGGTGAAAATATAGGCAAATATAAATATTGATAAATGTATAAATATAGGGGTAGAAGTGATTGTTAAAAGAAACAAAACTAACCATAATTAAGTGCTGAGATAGATAATTGATAAATAAGAATTAATGATAATACTCTATTTGCTCCTATTTAAAAAGTGTCCACAAAATTAGGTTTAATTTGTTTAAGGTTAAAGGTTTTTCGGGCTTTTTTGTTTGGTGGTTTTGTTTCTTACTTAGGTTTTCATGTGTTTTTGTGTTTGTTTGTTTTTAATTTTGGGGGGTTTTGTTTGGTTTTTGGGGCCACACCTGACGGTGCTCAGAGCTGACTTTTCCTGGCTGTGTGTGTAGGGGTCATTCCTAGCAATGCTTGGGGCATACAGGGCACTGGGGATTGATCCTGGGACAGCTGTGTCAAGGCAAATGCACTGCCCTTGGACTATCACACTGGCTCGCTCCAGAGTTTTACTTTGTAACTAAAATAGTAATGATTTTTTTTTTCTTTTGGGTCACAACCAGCAATGCTCAGGGGTTACTCCTGGCTCTGCACTCAGGAATTACTCCTGGCGGTACTGGGGGACCATATGGGATGCGGGGATCAAAACCGGTCGGCTGCATGCAAGGCAAACGCCGTACCTGCTGGGTTATTGCACCGACCCCCACAATGAATTCTGATGCAGCACTCTAAAAGATCATTTAATCATTTTCATCAGTTTAATTGGAAGTAGGAAAAACAATGAAGGTAGAAATGTTTGGTATTAAGTAGAATTACTTTGAAAGTGAATATAGGTATATTTTCCTTTCATTAATCCTTCCAAGTTTGGAATTTAAAAGTCTTTTTAGTGCATAGGATCACAACATAGATCCCATGTAATTGTCTCAGATTCTATTATACTGGAAAATTACTATTTCTTCATTCAGATCATAAGACTGCATGGAACTGACTTGGAAACTGTCTAGTCAGATCAGACTTACAAGGGCCAGAGTGATAGGACAGTGAATGGGCTGGTGATTGCCTTGTACATTGCCAACACAGGTTAATCCAAACCACCCCATATTGTTCCTTGAGCACTGTCAGGAGTAATCTCTGAATGCTGAGTCAGGAGTAAGCCATGAGCACAACTGTGTGGGGCCCAAAAAACAAAAAAAATTAGACGGACAAAACTAAAGACCGGAAAATACAAGGGAATTTTTCTCCGTCTAGCTCAGAGTTGTTGTCTTAGTATGGCTTCTTTACAATAACATGTTTATAAGGAACAAGTTTTTCTTTTCCTCATAAACCTTTAAAGAGATTTGTGTACTCTGTAATATAAATCCCAGATGAAATCTGAAAACTTTTAATTTAAGAAGCATTTATGATATATCTAAAGAACTGTAGACTCAACAGTAAATAGTTTTAAATTATACAATAGTAAGTGTTGTCTAACTTTGTAAATAATGAAATAGATACATATGGATTCTAGCCTGGCCTCTCTGCCAAGCCCCATTCTCTTAACTCTTTCCCTCTAAGTCAAACCACAAGGCAGATCAGACTTCCCTTAACTTCACATGTGCATCTATATTCCTTGAAATGCTGTCTTTATTTACTTTAAACAAGCACTTATTTATTCTTTGGTTTCAGAGGGTGGGAAGGGAAGTAGCACATCCAGCAATCCTCAGGAGTTACTCCTGGCTCTTCACTCAGGAATTACTCCTGGTGGTCTCAGGGGACCCTATGGGATGCCGGGATCAAAACCTGGTTGGTCATGTGCAAGGCAAGCACCCTAGTTGCAGCATTATCTCTCTAGTCCCGGATGTTCAGTCTTTAAAACCAATCTCCTATGATCTCCACACTCATCATCTCATTACCCGAATTCAGGTTTTTTGTTTGTTTGTTTGTTTTTTGCTTTTTTGGTTCACACCGGCAATGCTCCTGGCTCTGCACTCAGGAATTACTCCTGGCGGTGCTCGGGGGACCATATGGGATGCCAGGGATTGAACCTGGGTCGGCCGCATGCAAGGCAAATGCCCTAATCACTGTGCTATCGCTCTGGCCCCTGAATTCATTTCTTTAGGGCTGTTTAGGCTTTTCCAGTTTCCTTTGCCCAGGAAATGCCACACACGTGAGTACTGCTGTAAACACCTCAAATTCATGTGATTGATACTGAAGGAAATTTTGGTCAATACACATCTGAAACTTTTTCAAGTTTTACAGCATTCATGGGCTCATGATGCACAGGTCAAGAACGTTGGCTCTAAGGGACCTCAGAGCAACTTGAGAGATTCATTGCATACCCCCACCCCCCATGGGGATAGATGTGCATGCACAGATCAGACCCAGAGGGCCAGGGTGAGCACAGTTCCCTACATTAGACACAACGAGGTCCTGATGTGTGCAGTAGCTTTCAGTGAAGCCTTTAGCAGAAAGGAAAACAATTTGAAAGAGTCAGTCTCCTAAATCATTGATGTTATATTGTTTTCCAGTTTCACAAGAGCCTCTGAACAGTTTCCTGTAGAAACAAGAAAGAGAAAGCAGTGCTCAGTAGGGTTCATTCGGAATGTGAGCTCTGGTGGAACTAGTGGAGATGAAGACAATGAATATGAACAATGACGCAGACCTGAAGCCTCCAGTTTGGAGGAATAAACAACTGCAGAAAGCTCACCCAGACCACCTGTCACCTTTTGCAATACAAAAACAAAAATTGAGGTGGTAGTTGACTTCTTGGTAAAATTTCAGTTCAAAACAAAATTATCTCAACCGTCATAATAGTGAAAAACAGTATTAGCTGTGGCCAGCTAGAGAACACAGTCCCTCGTAGCCAGTCTTAGCTTTAGTGTCCCCTACAACTGCAAATCTACATGGAAATCCACTGCAGGGCCCCTGGTGTTCAGATGACATGAACATGGCTGTACTGTTGCTTTTCTGTGGGGTCAGGCTCTAGCAGGGGACACAGCAGCTGGAGTTTTCGCATCTCTCCAACATGATCTGCACAGCACCACACCCTCAGGCACCAGCACTGAACTCCCGACTTGGTCTTGTGGATCTCACCCCCACTGAGCAACCGTTAGGAGTCCCCATGATTCAAACAAAAATAGAAGTGGAGGAAAAATAGAATTTTTTGAAAGCACGAAAGGTTGAAGAAAGTAAATATGGAGAGCTGAAATGTTTCAGAAGAAGAAATGCTAGTAATGAGTAGAAATAAGTCATTGTCCTGCAAGTGGTCATAGCTGTGATTAGTCAGAGAAGAACACAGCAAGCAAGGGAGCTGATATTCTGAAGGGAGAGTCTCTAAACTGCTTTCTGGGAAGATCAAAGGGTAGAGGGTATTTAATGACCTTAAAGGATTCTAGGCTCTAGGGTTTTATGAACATTTCTAGTAATTTTCTTTTTCTCATGTTAACATGAGAATTTCTGTCTGCTACTTAAGAGAAAGAATTATTGGCACAACAGTAACACTATTAACTCTGTGTAGGTTTTATTTTTGGATGGAACACTTCCAAACAATAAGTGTCATTAATCTTCTTTAGACTCTTGCTGTAAGAGTTCTAAGTTACTGTGAGTATGTGCTTTCATATATAGCACATTTTGTTTATCCATTCATCTATCAAGGGACATGAGTTGCTTAAACTTGTTGCTATTGTTAGTAATGCTTCCTTCTATGAGGCCAGACAGTACTGAGGTTAAAGCACTTGCCTTGCTTGCAGCCAACCATGATTCCCTTCCCTAGCACCTCATATGGTCCTCTGATCCCCCAGGAGTTACTGCTGAGCAAATAGCCAGGAATACCCTGAGTACTGCTGGGCATGGCAAAAAAATTAATAATAATAATCACTTGATCACTTGAATCCTGTTCTTCATCAATTTGCTCGAGCGGGTGCCAGTAACATTTCCATTTGACCATATCTCGTGCAAAATGTAGCCCATGGCATCTGGCTGCTTCAGGAATATGAAGAGCCTCAAACCACAAGGCTCTTCATATTCCTGAAGCAACCAGATGCCATTGGGCTACATTGGCACGTGTAGCCAAATAATAATAATAATAATAATAATAATAATTAAATACTGTGAATGTGGATTACAAAGATCTCTCTGAGAGCTTGCTTTCGGGCATTTGCATATATACCTAAAAGTGAAATTAGTCAATTATATACATGTTTAATTTTTTTGGAGGAACTTGTATAACTGTCCTTAATGGTTACACCATAATAATATTCTGTACCGCCCATACATGAGGGTTCTAAACTCCCAAAATCTTCACCAACCCATATTTTATGGTAGTCATCCTAATTGGAGGTCAACTTTTAGAGTTTTGGTTGTTTTGTTTTGCTCAGGGGTAGGGAGGGACTGGACCCACCCAGCAATGCCTGGGGGTGGCTCCGACTCTGAGAGATCATTCCTGCCTATGCTGGGAGAACCATACAGTGCAGGGATCACACCTGGGTTTGTCATATTCAACACATGTGGTTTAATTTCTGTCCTAATTCTGTTTGTCCCTAGAATTTTTTTTTCTTTTTGGGTCACAACTCAGGGGATACGCCTGGCTCTTCACTCAGAAATTACTCCTGGTGGTGCTCAGGGGACCATATGGGATGCTAGGGATCAAACCTGGGTCAGCCGCCTGCAAGGCAAACACCCGACCGCTGTGCTATTGCTCCAGCCCCTGTCCCTAGAATTTTTTATTATGACTTTTCCATATCAAAATATTTTTGTGAGAAGTTAGCTGAGTGATTTCCCATCTGGCTACCTTTCACATTCTTTACTTCATCCTTTTATAATTGAAATGGTGTGATTTTAGAATGAAGTTAGATTAGAAGTGAGAATAATATTACAACAAATAGGGTGCTTGCCTTGAATGCAGCCAACCCACGTTCTGTCCCCAACATCCCATATGGTACCCCATGTACCAACTGGAGCAACTTTTTTTTTCCTTTTTGAGTCACTCCTGGCAATACTCAGAGGTTACTCCTGGCTCTTTGCTCAGGAATTATTCCTGGCAGTGCTCAGGGGACCATATGGGATGCTGGGGATTGAACCCAGGTGGGTCGTGGTGCAAGGCACACGCCCTACCCACTGTGCTATGACTCCAGCCCCTAACTGGAGTAACTTATGAACACAGTACCAGGAATAACCCCTGAGCATTGCCAGGTGTATCCCCCCAACCCCACCACACACACACAAAAAAAAATAAAAAACAAATGGAATAAAGTTAGATTCTTAGACCACTAGAATAGAAAGCCCAGAAGGAAACTGTCAGATTTATGTACACTTAATCTATGACAAGGACTTGGAGCATGAAGTGGATGAGCTCTTCAACAAATCTTGATAAAACTGAATAGGTGCACACCAGGGGAAAAAAGAATGTAGCGGAATATATACATGATGGAATAGTACGCAGCTTCAAGGAAATGATGGAATTCTTCAATTAGCAGAACTAGAGAGACTATCATGGTAAGAGAAGTCAGAAGAGGGACAAATCCCAGTGGTCTGAGCTCTTCTGCAGTGGACAACATACAGGACAAGGGACTGCAAGGTCTCCAGGTGGGACTACTTGGATTACCTGGACCCTCAGTTATAGAAATGAGAAGGACAAGGAAAGGAAAGAAATTGAAGGGTAAGTAAAAGGAGGTGGCTGGGAAATAACAGACAAGAACCAGAGAGCCTCGCACATCATAGGTTGTATCGAGAGGTACATGTATATGTTGAACAGAGTCAACACACTACAAGCAGGAGACCCAGACTACAACTAAATTTAAAACTGCTCCTGCCACAGAGGTCTGCTGGGGGTGAGAGCAAACCTGAGGGCACCCTAAGGGGAGTGGGAAAGCCATGTTAATGCTGGAATTAGTATTGGAGTATACCTGAAACTCTAAGATGAATAATTTAGTAAATCCATGCCTTAATTAAAATACATATTCAATTTTTTAAATTAAATCACCATGATGCAAATCAAAACAACATTGAGGTACCATTTCACACCACAGAGACTGGCATATATCCAAAAGAGCAAGAACAACAAGTGCTGGTGTGGATGCGGGAGAAAAGGGGACACTCATCCACTGTTGGTGGGAATGTCGACTGGTACAACCTTTTTGGAAAACAATATGGACATTCCTCCAAAGACTAGAAATTGAGCTCCCATTTGACCCAGACTTACCACTTCTGGGAATATACTCTGGGAAGCCAAAAATACACAGTGGAAACACCACCCCTACTTTTATGTTCATAGCAGCATTATTCACAATAGCCAGAATGTGGAAAAAACCAGAGTGTCCAAGAATTGGTGACTGGATAAAGAAGCTTTGGTAGATCTACACAATGGAATACTATGCAGCTGTTAGGAAAAATGAAGTTATGAAATTTGCCTATAAATGGATGGACATGGAGAGGATCATGTTGAGTGAAATTAGCCAGAAGGAGAGAGACAGATATAGAATAACTGCATTTATTTTCATAACATAAATATACATATGTACATATTATGAAACCAATAACGAAGGTCAGGTGGATCAGGAGGTCTTGTCAAAGGTGGAAATTATCACAAATGTGTGGGAATTAGAGGCTAGGTAAGACAGAGAATGAAACAGTGTAACAATAGTTGCCAAAAGTGCTGATACCAACCTAGAACTGAGCATTAAATACAGACAAAAAATACACATGACATCATTTTAATGTATGTATTGTAATCCACAATGTGGAAGGGAAGGAAAAGAGAAAGAGAAAGAAATAAAGAACCTGCCATAGAGACAGGCTAGGGGGGGGGGGAGGGAATTGGGGACATCGGTGGTGGGAAATGGGCACTGGTGGAGGGATGGGTGCTGGAACACTGTATGACTGAAACCCAAATATGAACATCTTATGAACATCTTTGTAATAGTGTATCTCACGGTGGTTAATAAAATATTTTTAAAAAGAAAGCCAAGAAAATAAATTCATTAAATCACCATGAGATAGACCATTATATATGTGTTCATAATTGGGTTTCAGTCATATAGTGTTCCAGCACTCATCCCTCCACCATTGCACATTTTCCAACACCAATGTCTTCAGATTATTCCCTCCCTTCCCCAATGACAACGACTTCTCTCTCTGTCTCTCTGTCTCTGTCTCTCTGTCTCTCTCTCTCTATCTTCTATCTATCTATCTCTATCTATCTAACTATCTATCTATCTATCTATCTGTCTGTCTGTCTGTCATCTATCTATCTCTATCTATCTCTCTCTCAAGTTTTTACATGGAAAAAGAAACTCAGACTAAAATTTAAAAAATACCGGGACTGGGTTTTTTGCCTTTTACTCAGAGAAATCAAGTATAATTCCCTGCACCATCTATCGTTCCCCCAATCCCCACCAGAACTGATCCCTAAGAGAAGGGTCAGGAGGAAGCCCTGAGTTACCAGTAGCACCATCAAAACAAAACCAAAATAAAATTAAGAGATACCCTACAAAATGGGAGAAAGTATTTATACACAATTCATCATATAAAGGGCTAACAACCAAAATATATAAAGCACTCACAGGTTTATTCTTAAAGCCCTTATCTCTCTTGAACAAATACCTCTCTTTCTTCTCATATATTTCTAAGTAAGTTTTGTTCAATAACAGCTCTCACTTCACACACACACACCCTCGCGGCGTGCATGTCAGAAAGCTCTGCAACAAAAAGTGAAATGAATAGCTCATCAAGAAATGGAGCAAGAATATGAACAGCCACTTCCATTAGGAGGGCATCGAGTGTCCAACTGGCATTTGAAAAAGTGTTCACTGTCACTTACTGTTAGGTAAAATGCAAATCAAAACAACTGAGACACCATTTCACACCAGTGCGAATAGCAGGTACAAAATAGAGTAGGAAAAAAACAGTGTTGGCAGGCTGTGGTGACAAACAAACCCTCATTCACAGTTATCAAGAATGTTTTCTAATTTATCTTCTCTGAAAACAGTATGGAGATACCTCAAAAAAGTAATAGGACTTCCATGTGGCCCAATTCCACTTGTTGACATCTATGCCCCCAAAATAGATTCATGTCACAGGATATTTTAAGAGACATGAAATACCTATTCTCATTGCAGCACTTAATTCAATAGTCAGAATATGGACACAACTCAAATATCCAACAATAGATGAACGCATAAAGACATTGTGGTATTAATATACACAGTAAATACTATCCAGCTGGAAGAAAACTACAGTCATGCAATTTACTGCAACTTAGATGGAACTGCTCATGAAAAATGAACTAGTTCCAGAGGCCCCATTCACTCTCAATGGAACAAACATCTCTGAATGCGGCAGTTATGTGTACCTAGGTCGAGAAGTCAACATGATGAATGACCTAAAACCTGAGCTGCGCAGGAGGAAGAGAGCGGCATGGAATGCCTTCAAAGGCATCGAAGAAATAGCAAAAAAGGACAAAGAACCTCCAGCTCCGGGCACATCTCTTTGACTCCACTGTTATCCCTGCATTAACATATGCCTCAGAGATCTGGGCCCTATGAAAGCAGGATGAGAATGCTATTCGGGTCTCCCAGAGAGGAATCGAAAGAGCTATGCTTGGAATATCACGCCTCACTCAAGTGAGAGAAGGAATCGGAGCTCAGACCTCCGTCGCTGTTCCAGAGTCAGGGATGCTGTCTCATTTGCCAAGACAGCAAAAAATCAGATGGGCTGGACATGTAATGCGATTTGGAGACGACCGCTGGACTAGAGCCATTACCGACTGGATCCCATGGAATGTCAAAAGATCACGTGGCCGCCCACCTACAAGATGGTCAGACTTCGTCAAGACCATGAACGAATGGTTTGAGGCTCCTCGTATTCCTGAAACAACCAGATGCCAATGGGCTACACTGGCACGTGATAGGATCAAATGGAAATATTACTGGTGCCCGCTAGGAAATGGATGAACAACGGGATGTCAAGTGATCAAGTGATCTAGATGGAACTGGGGGTTCTCATGTTAGAGAAAGTCAAAGGGAGAAAGACAAATGCCAGGTGACTTTACTCATCGTGGTTTAAAATTCAAGTTTTTTTTTACAAGAAAAGGAATGGAATTTTTCTAATGATAACAAACTTTTGGTCCTGAATTATGGAACCCAGAATGCCAAGTAAGGTGGGGGTAGGTGTGAGGAAATGATGCAGTGGACTAGAGATAACACAGGGTCACCAGCAGAAGAGCGGGGCACTTTGCTATGAGTGAGATAAGGTCAAAGATTTATATCAAAATCATGAGCATTAGCATTATTGTAAATATGTCACCCAAATTAAAATTATTTGTTACGTTTATAGCATCTAGGACAAGGAGACTAGGAGGCAGCCTTGGTGGAAGAACATTAATTTGTGCTAGGTATGAAACTGGAGCACTGTTCAAAAGAAACTTCTTTTATTTAAACATTGGAAATTATGGTGCCTAATTTTTTTTAAAAAAATTAATTCAAACCTGATCTTTGTGAAGCCTTAAATAAAATTTTGAATTTGGGTGGGTGTGATGATACACCACATGATGCCTGGGGGCTACTCCCAGCACAGCATTTAGGTGCTTGAGGGACCTTTTTGTTTGTTTGTTTGTTTGGGTTCTACCATTTTTTTTTAGTATTTTAATATATCGCCGTGAGATATACAATTACAAATATTTGTATTTTGGTCATACAATGTTCCAGAACCCATCCCTCCACCAGTGCCCATCTCCCACCACCAATGTCCCCAGTTCCCCCCCTCCCCCAGCCCGCCTCCATGGCAGGTTCATTATTTCTTTCCCTTTCTGTCTCTTTCTCTTTTCCTTCCCTTCCATATTGTGGATTACAGAACATACATTAAAGGGTTGTCATGTGTATCTTTTTGCTGTATTTAATGCTCAGTTCTAGGTTGGTATTAGTACTTTCGACAATTGTTAGCACACTGTTCCATTTTCAGTCTTGCCTAGCCTCTGACTCCCACACGTCTGTGATAATTTCCACCTTTGACAAGACCTCCTGATCCATGTTTCACTTGACCTTGTATATAGGTATCATAATATGTACATATATATTTATGCCATGCAAATAAATGCAGTCATTCTATATCTGCCTCTCTCCTTCTGGCTAATTTCACTCAACATGATTTTCTCCATGTCCATCCATTTATAGGCAAATTTCATAACTTCATTTTTCCTAACAGCTGCATAGTATTCCATTGTGTAGATCTACCAAAGCTTCTTTATCCAGCCATCGACTCTCGGACACTCTGGTTGTTTACAGATTCTGGCTATTGTGAATAATGCTCTATGAACATAAAAACAGGGATGGTGTTTCCACTGCATATTTTTGGCTTCCCAGAGTATATTCCCGAGTGGTATGGCTGGGTCAAATGGGAGTTCAATGTCTAGTCTTTGGTGGAATGTCCATATTGTTTTCCAGAAAGGCTGTACCAGCCGACATTCCCACCAACAATAGATGTGTGTCCCCTTTTCCCCACATCCATGCCAGCACTTGTTGTTCTTGGTCTTTTGGATATGTGCCAGTCTCTGTGGTGTGAAATGATATCTCATTGTTGTTTTGATTTGCATCTCTCTGATGATTAGTGATGGTAAGCATTTTTTCTTATGTTTTTGGCCATTCAAATTTCTTCCTTGTTGAAGTTTCTGTTCATTTCTACTCTTGGGGAACCTTTTAGGTGCTTGGGGTACCATGAATGCTGGGGATCAAACTTTGGTCTCCAGCATGTGAAGATGTTCTCCAGTATTCTGAGCTGTCTCCCCAGTGCCTGTGCTGACCTCCTCACTTCCCAGTAGCTTCTTAGTTTCTAAAAACAACTATCATTTAACTTAAGAAAGTTTAAGATTTTATTCTTAAACAGACCTGGGGCAGAGCTGCTACTGGCTCTCACTGTGCCCAGCCGCTCGCTCTTGTGGCACCGGGAGGGATGACAGGTTCTAGCCCTGGCCCACCACCCCAGCAGACCTCACAACAAGCCAGATGACCCCACCCCCACTCCATGAGGCCCTCCATTTTCCACATCCGACTTCCCCCTCGTCAGAACTCCACCCAGCAGACCAGCCTATCACAGCCTGGCTCATCGAGATCCACCCTGCTGCAGTCTTTTTTAATCAGGCCCAGGTATGCTGATCCAGAGACAGACCTGGGGCAGAGCTGCTACTGGCTCTCACTGTGCCCAGCCGCTCACTCTTGAGGCCCCCGGGAGGGATGGCAGGTTCTAGCCCTGGCCCGCCACCCCAGCAGAGCCTCACAACAAGCCAGATGACCCCCTCCCCACTCCATGAGGGCCTCCATTTTCCACATCCGGACTTCCCCCTTGTCAGAACTCCACCCAGCAGACCAGCCTATCATAGCCCTGCTCGGTTCATCAATAAATGCTGGATTTAGAGATGACGAGAGTATGCTACCCGCATGGCAGAGCCTGGCAAGCTACCTGTGTTGTATTTGATATGCCAAATACCAGTAACAATTATAGACCTCATTCCCATGACCTGATGGAATGGTTTGAGGCTCTTCATGTTCCTGGAGCAAGCAGGTGTCCTTGGGCTCTACTTGCATGAGACAGGTCATATGGAGATGTTACTGGTGCCCGCTCGAGCAAATCGATGATGAATGGGAAGACAGTGATACAGTTGTACAGTGGAGATTTTATTCAGCTTGGTCTTATTCACCAATTATTCCATGTGATTTTGATGACCTAATAAAATAGTGGGAAAGCTGAAATTTGTTTTAGGGGCCAGAGTGATAGTACAGTGGATAGAGCGTCTACTTTGCATGCATCCCACCCAGGTTTGAGCCCCTGCATCCTATATGCACTGGCAGGAGTAATTCCTGAGTGCAGAGCCAGGAGTAACCCCAGAGCATTGCTGGGTATGTCGCCAAAAGACACACAGACACACACATACACACAAAACACACACACACAAATTTGTTTTATATGTATAACCTATATTGTATTGATAAAATATCATACGGTTGTAAGAAAAAGTAGCTTATTTATTTATTTTTCACAATGTCCTACTTATGAAAATTGAGAAATTTGAAAAAATACTTTAGTCTTACAAAATTAATACCTATGTGTGTTTAAATATGCTATATAAAATGTAAAAAGTCATCACCTAATAAAGCAAGTTTCCCCTCTTTAAGTTACAAATAGTAATTATGCCTCTCAGCACCAAATCAAACAACCTTAGTGATTCACTATATTAGTTACAACAGCCTGTGAAGTTGATTTTTTTCTTTGAATTTTGTCTTTGCTTTATTCTCTTTTTCCAGGTAACCATATTCCCTTCTTCCATTCTATCTTTACTCTCTGCTTCCTTGTTCTCTATTCTGGAATTTAAACCCTGTGACTTATTTTTTAAGTAAATATTTTAAAGTTCTTCATTTGGCAAAAAAGAGACACTATATTAATTCACTGAATAAATGCTTCCATGAAATGTGTTCCCTCCTAAGCAGGCCAATTTAGCCATTATGGGATCAAGCCATAAAATTTGAATCCAAGCAGTAATTCTCCAATTAAAGAAATTCTAGAGCCTAGTTTTCAGTCTTCCTGCATCAAAACTAGTTGGCAACAAAAGCTGGTTTGCGTTGGTGTGAATAAGCCTTAACATAAAACCTTCTCTGCTTCAAGAGTTAGAATTTAAGGGAGAAAGTTATTCAGGTGATCATTTATACATAGAACTTTTATTACCATTTTTACCAAATTAGCATCAAATTGTTTTTCTTAAGTAAAATTATATATAAATATATAATATATAATTTATATTGTATATTATAAACATATATAATATATAAATTAAGTGAAATGAAATTAAATATATATAACATAATATATATTATATAATATATATAAAACCTTAAAAGGATGACTCAGTTAAATGTTCATGCATGCCTTAATATAAAGTTGGGGGACATTAAATTAGCCCATAATGAATATGTTTTGTTAGCAAAATAATAAAACTTGCCTCAATTCTATGTCTTATCTTTAAACTGCTATTCAAACTGACCTCAAATTTTTGAGTAGAGAACTCTCTCCCATAGGATTCCTTATATTGCCTTTCATTTTTCAATTAATAAATTCAGCACTTAGGCATACAAACTGCATGCAATGTTTTGAGGTATCCAATGTAACAAGGATAAAATACTTCAAAGCAGGAATTTAGTTGTAATATACAATAATATTTCTATTTGGATTTTATTTTAGTATCATGTTTTAATGAATTACAACATGAGTTGAAAATAGAGGCCTAAAAGTCAGAAGTGCATCTTACTTTTCAACATTTCAGGTTGTTTTTTTTTTTTGCTTTTTGCTTTTTTGGGTCACACCGGCAATGCTCAGGGGTTACTCCTGGCTCTGCACTCAGGAATTACTCCTGGTAGTACTCGGAACCATATGGGATGCTGGGAATCGAGCCCGGGTCAGCAACGTGCAAGGCAAACACCGTACCCCTTGTGCTATGGCTCCGGCCCCCACATTAAATTTTAAATATGTACTGAACAGATAGTGTATCCCAAAAAATTGATTTTTAAATTAAGCTCTATGCAATATTTTACAGAACCACAATATTTAAAAGCTAAGATTCGCCTTGTAAGTTAAGGGCTGTCTACTTGTCTGTCCCCTAAATAATATTACAGAAACAGTGAAGATCAGTTCATTCACTTTTTATTTCACGACTCAGCTTTAATGAATATTTGGAAACCAAAAGACAAAAAACAGATGCACAATTCCATTTATAAGCAATCCTTTAAAGTGTATATAAAAATGAGAAATCATGGGGCTGGAATGATAGTCCAGAGGGAGGGCCTTGAGGGGCGTTTGCCTTGCATGCAGCTGACCCAGGTTCAATCCCTGGCAACCCATATGGTCCCCGAGTACCTCCAGGAGTAATTCTGGAGTGCTGAGTCAGGAGTAATCCCTGAGCATTGTCAGGTGTGACCCAAAAAAAAAATAATAATAAAATAAAAGAAAAATTATATGCAATAATCGTTCATAATTTTCACTAGAATTAAGTACCTAATTTAAATTATACAAGGACAATTGGTTAGCTTTACAAGGAGGTTTTAAGGATTGTGGAACAAAGACTGTTTAAGTACAAAATTTAATGTGAAAGATTAATATGAAATCTCAATTTCCATCAAATATTTTCATTAGAGCTGCTACCAATCCTGATAGTTTTTTTTTTAGGGCTAGTTCTTTGCACTCCACAAATTACAGGTTCGTGAGTTTATAGTCCATCTGAAATGTATGCCAGTTTCTTCATAAATTGCAACTTCAGAGTGATTAGGTCTTCGTTTCCGCTGTTTTACTAATGAAATAACATATAATCCACTTTGACATCTTCCCTTTGGCCAGCCTGAAGACAAATTATTTCTGAGCTATCTATATTAGTTCCACATGAATCTATTTAATCAACAATCAAGAAAATTCTCTGGTAGCTAGAGAAATAGTACAGCAGATAAGATAAGGCACCACAAACATCAGCGCCCCAAACCCCACCAGTAGTGGTCTCTGAGTGTAGAGCCAGGAGACTCTGAGCACAGCCAGGTGTGATTCCCTAACAAAGAATGAACAACACAATTTGGGAAGGTTTCCAAGCAGTGCTTAGGAGGCCTGGGGCCCCACTCAGCAGTGTTCAACTGCCTCTGCAGTTCAATAAAGGAGCCCAGGGTTGTGCCCCTGCTCCAGCCTTGTGATGCACTAAGTAACTAGGTCACCCTGGTGCTGCTCAGGGGGCCTCCAGGGGCACTCCCAGTAATTCTCAGAGACTTTAGGGTTGTACCTGGCAAACCTCGGGTAACCATGCGGCGCCCGAAATTGAACCCAGGTCAACCGCATGAAAGACACATGCCTTAACCCTTGTACTATCTCTGTGGTCCTCAACAAAGATTTGGAGAGGACCTTAAAGGTGCTAACCTTTGTTTAAAACAGTCCTGATTGTTCAATAAAGCAAATTTTTGGACCAAAATAAAATTGTATTGCAGCAGGGAAAGATAGACAATAAATACTTAAACATAAGTAAATGCTATGTTAGAGAATAGCAAAGAGGATGTTGGTCAAGGACTGAGGATGAGGGAGGCAGCAAGGGGGTTGTATTAAATACAGTGAGTAAAAAGAAAAAACAGTAGTGGGTATTTAATATTTTATATTTAATAATAGGTCTCCTGGAGGAAGTCTTTGAAAAAGTTTTTTGAAAAAAAAACACAAAAACACAGGTATCAAGACATGCTGGGCCTTATTCAGGGGAAACAAGAGGTTATCACAGGTCTGAAGAAAGCAAGGGGGTCAGAGGTGGAGGTGATAATATCCCAGGCCAGAGAAAGATTATGTGATGACTTACTGTAAAGACATATATTCAAAGTGAAATTGTCAAGTCCCAGAACCAAACAGAAGCTCTAAAACCTTTTGTAGAAAATACAGGGGCCGGAGCAATAGTACAATGAGCAGGGCATTTGCCTTGCACATGGCCAACCCTGGTTTGATCCCCGGGTCCCATGTGGTTTCCCCAGCACCGCCAGGAGTGCAGAGCAGAAGTAGCCCCTGAGCACCACCAGGTGTGATCCAAAAACACAATCAAAAAAAAAGAAAGAAAAAACACAGGGAAAAATAAAATCAGATCATTATTGAATTTTGGAAATAAGAATAGACTGTAAAGGAAAAGCTTTTCATGTTCTAAGGGAAGATTTTTTAAATTGAATCACCATAAGATATACAATAACAAAATTGTTCATGATTGAGTTTTAGGTATACAGTGTTCCATTACCTGTCCTACCACATGGGTGGTAAGTGTACACTTACCACCCATGTCCTCCCCCGCCTCCCCTCCCTCCCCCAGGCTGCCTCTAAGGCAGATACTTTCTCTCTCTCTATCTCTATCTCGCTCTCACTCTCTCTCTTGCTCCTTCCTCTCTCTCTTCCCCCCACTCTCACTCCCTCTCTCTCCTCTCTCTGTCTCTTGCTCTCTCACTCTCTCTCTTACTTCCTCTCTCTTTCCTTTTAGGAATTATGGTTCTCAAAACATGTACTGAAAGGTTATCATGTTTGTCCATTTGCCTACTTTGAGCACTCAGTTTGTGTCTAGAGTTATTATCATTTCCAACTATCTTTGTCATAGTGTCCCTTCTCTGTCCTAGCTGCCCTCCCTCCCCCTCACCTCCTCTTGTGGCAGGCTTCCAACAGTGGGCCATTCCTCCTGGCCCAGTTTCTAATGTCCTTGGGTATTAGTCTCATAATCTGTCTTTTTTCATATCCCACAAATAAGTCCAATCATCCTATGTCTGTCCCTCTCCCACTGACTTGTTTTACTCAACATGATACTTTCCATGCCCTTCCATTTATATTCAAATTTCATGACTTCATTTCTCCTGGTGGCTGTGTCATATTTCATTGTGTAAATTGCCCCTTTTCTTTATCAGTCATCTGTTCTCTGGCACTCTGGTTGTTTCCAGATTCTGGCTATTTTTAACCCTGAATTTTATACTTGGCCAAACAAAATAATACGTAGCAAATATATGGTTCTACTGAGGTGGTCATGTGGTGGATGCATCCACAACACGATGACATTAACAAAAAATACACAAGATATAGGTGACAAAGTTTGCAGGCCAAGAGAGCTGCAAGACAAAATTAAAGAACTAGAGATGAGAGCTAGATTGTTTAGGAAAATCAGAGGAGGAACATTAGGCAGAAGGCACATCTAGATCTTGGGAACATCTTGAGTATATAGTAAAATGTTGGTGGAGGACAGAAATGAAGAAGCTGTCTCTCCTTTGACTGATCATAACATTCAAACTGAAGAAGAGAAATATATCATTCTAACCACTAGGCTTTTCTGGGAGCTATGTAGGATTTTCTTCTAAATTCACTTGTCATAAAAAATGAAAATGTCATTTATTTTCAGCTTGCAATATAAAAACTGAAGCTGCCATTAACCAAGTTAAGAAGAGGGTGGGAGTACAGATGTCTTGAGCTTCTAGCTCAAGAAGAGAGGCTCTGCAGTTTAGGGGATACGAACTCACACAAGCTGATAGACATAGTAAACGGGAAGAAGGTTCCTTCCCTGTCTAAGCTAGGTAGCAGTTTCACAGTTCAAAAGACCCTTGTCTCGAAGAAACAGATTCAAAAAAGCTCAGATAACCAAGAAAATCCCAGTTCAGCTTTTTTATGAAATATCTTAAAAAATGTTTATAACGCTTCAGAACACTGTTGGGGGACAGTAGTCAAAACCAGCAATGCTCAGGATTTAAACTCTTGGGGGCTCTGTGCTCAAGGTTCACTCCTGACAGTGCAGAGATCAGACCAGAGTAAGTCAAGTGGAAAACAGGAGCCCTTGACTCCAGTACTAGTTCTGCAACCCTCTTCAAGACAATTAAAATACTATGCGACCAATCTGGCTTGTTGCGGGCTAGCTGGGGTGGCGGGCCAGGGCTAGAACCCGCCATCCCTCCCGGGCACCTCGTGAGAGGCTGGGCACAGGGAGAGCAAGTAGCGGCTCTGCCTCATATCTGTAAGTCTCTGGATCAGCATACCTGGGCCAGATTGAAAAAAAAAAAACTGCTGCAGGGTGGGTGTCGATGATACGGGCTGTGATAGGCTGTCGCTGGCTGTTGTCCAGCAGAGCCGCACAACAAGCCAGATGACCCCCCCCCCCCACTCCATCGGGCTGCCATTTTCCACATCCAGACTTCCCTCTCGTCAGAACTCCACACAGTGACAGGCTATCACAGCCCGTGATCATCGACACCCACCCTGCAGCAGTTTTTTTTTTCAATCCTGGCCCAGGTATGATGATCCGGAGACTTACAGACATGGAGCAGAGCCGCTACTTGCTCTCCCTGTGCCCAGCCGCTCACTAGGAGCCCGGGAGGGATGGTGGGTTCTAGCCCTGGCCCGCCATCCCAGCAGAGCCGCACAACAAGCCAGATTACCCCCCCACTCCATCAGGCCGCCATTTTCCACATCCAGACTTCCCTTTCACCAGAACTCCACCCAGCGACAGCCTATCACAGCCCGCTTTCGCACGCCGCAAGCGGTCCCAAGCAGTTCATCTATAAATGCTATATTTAGAGGTGACTTCAAGGATATGCCACCAGCATGGCAAGCCTGGCAAGCTGCCCGTGTTGTATTTGATATGCCAAATACCAGTAACAATTATATTAGTTCATTCCCATGACCTAATATAATGGTTTGAGGCTCTTTATGTTCCTGAGTACGCAGATGCCCTTGGGCTCTACTAGCATGAGACAGGACATATGGGGATATTACTGGTGCCTGCTCTAGCAAATAGATGATCAACAGGAGGATAGTGATAGTGATAGTGATGAGACCAAATGATTTCAGATCCAGCCTGGGGTCTGACTTGCGTGTGACCTTGCCACAGCAGATGGACAAGAAAATGAAGGTGTTTGAAGATGAAGAGTTCACCAGTACAGAAGATAACAGAACAGCAACTTCAGGACACCAGAAGGTCATCCTTTAAAGTCAAGGCCAACAACCTGGTCTTAAAGACACACTGACCCTACAAACATACTATTTGCCCTACTTCTGGATATAGATTAAGGAAAATCATGTGAGCTTAAGTTTCTTTTTCCAAAGTCACTCCAGGAAAGCAATAATAAAACTAAATTGCAAAGGAGAAGTAAGAAAAATATAAGTATGCCAAATTCTCAATTTTGCAATAGTAAATCATATGACAAAATATAACGAAATGTATTTTTAAAAACAGGAGGAAGAACTAAAAGAGAACTGGTTGTTACAGGATAGACCGAACTGCCTTCTCCATTTATCTTTTACCAAGCAACCCTCCTTCTAGGAAATCTACACTGGAGGTACTCCAACAATATGTAAATTCATACGCACAAAGTTTCATGTTGCAGTATTTTGTCATTGCAAAATACTATAAGTAACCTAAACTTCCAAGGAAATTGTTTTTTAAAGCACGACATATATATTCAATAAAGCCATATATATTTATGAAGAGACAATTTTAAAGAGGAAAATCTATATAAAGTAAAATGTAATAATGTCTAAAAATAGATTATTAACTAATGTAATTCCAAAAATAACTATGGAATGGTAACAGTCTAAGAAAAGAATGAAAATGTACATGTGCTTGCTTATTTTTGCACAAAGAAACATGAGAAGGAAAAAAAATTTTAAACATTTTATTATACCACCGTGAGATATACAATTACAACGTTGTTCACGCTTGGAGGTTTCAGTTACACAGTGTTGCAGCACCCTGCCCTCCACCAGTGCCCATCTCCCACCACCCATGTCCCCAATTCCCTCCCCTCCCATGGCCTGCCTAAATGGCAGGTTCTTTATCTCCTCTCTCTCTCTCCCTCTCTCTCTCTCTCTCTTCCTTCCTCCTACATTGTGGGTTGCACTACATACACTTAGAAGCCATCATGTGCATTTTTTTGCCTGTATTTAATGCTCAGTTCTATGTTGGTATCAGACCTTTTGACATTTATGTTCCTTTCTCTATCTTACCTAACCTCTGACTCCCCACACGCTTGTGGTAATTTCCACGCTTGGTAAAATCACCTGGTATATTTATTTCATGCAAATAAATGCAGTCATTCTATGTCTCTCTCTTTCCTTCCGACTAATTTCACTCAACATGATTCTTTCCATGTCCATCCATTTATAAGCAGATTTCATAACTTCATTTTTCCTAACAGCTGCATAGTATTCCATTGTGTAGATGTACCACAGTTTCTTTATCCAGTCATCAGTTCTAGGGCATACTGGTTGTTTCCAGGTTCTGGCTATTGTGGATAGTGCTGCTATGAAAATAAAAGCGCGGATTGTGTTTCTGCTGTGTGTTTTTGGCTTCCCAGGGTATATTCCCAGGAGTGGTATGGCTGGGTCAAAAGGGAGCTCAATTTCTAGTCTTTGGAGGAATGTCCATATTGTTTTCCAGAAAGGTTGTACAAGTCGACATTCCCACCAACAATGTATGAGAGTCCCCTTTTCCCCTCATCCACGCCAGCACTTGTTGCTTTTACCCTTTTGGATATGGGCCAGTCTCTGTGGTGTGAGGTGATATCTCATTGTTGTTTTGATTTGCATCTATCTGATGATTAATGATGATGAGCATTTTTTCATATGCCTTTTTGGCCATTTGAATTTCTTCCTTGTCAAAGTTTCTGTTTATCTCTTCTCCCCATCCTGGATATTAACCCCTTATCAGATGGGTATTGGGTGAATATTCTTTCCCATTCTGTGGACTGTCTTACTATCTTGGTCACTGTTTCTTTCGAGGTGCAGAAGCTCTTCAGTTTCATATAGTCCCACATGTTTATATTTTCTTTTAGTTGCTTTGTTAATGGTGTTTCACCTTTGAAGATGTCTTTAGCTTCAATGTCATGGAAGAGAAGGAAAATTTTTTTTAAAAATTAATGGACGTGGAGCCCTCTTGTATCTAAAGGCAGAATGAGTAGAGGGTCAGAGGTAAGAGTAGCAGCACTTCTCTAAGTTTGCCTTTTTTCTACCTTTACACCATGTTTTAAATATTCAAGAGTACAGTGGGGGAGGATGCTTGCCTTGCGCACTGCCAACCTGGGCTCCATTCCTGACACTCATATAGTCACCTAAACATTGCCAGAAATGATCCTTAAGCACATAGCTAGGCATAAGCCCTGAGTACAGCCAGACATGTCCCAAAACCCAAACAAATTAGTTTTAAGACCACACAGATTAAACAGAAATCCTAAAATTGCAGAAAAATGCAAATTACCCCCTGCTTTACGCCAAAAAAAACAACATAATTAAACTAAAGGGGAAATAGGATTTTAAAAATGTATTCCAGAGACAACCACGCGAGCAAGCTGGTTTCCAAAAAGGATTCAGCACAATCAACCATGTTCACACGGTAACAAAGCTCATTGTGGTTTGTAGGGAGTTCAAGATGCTACTCTGTCTCATGTTTATTGATTTAAAGAAAGCCTTTTATTCTGTGGAGACTGAAGCGGTCATCGAAGCCCTAGCCAAACAGGGCATTCAAACCCAATACATCAAGATCCTTCATGAGCTGTATTACAGATTCACCACCAAGATCTCACCATTCTACAGGGAAGTGATCATCGATGTCAAAAGAGGGGTTCGGCAGGGTGATACCATTTCACCAAAACTCTTCAGTGCCACCCTTGAGAAAGTCATGCTACAATTAGAATGGAGTGAAAGAATGGAGTGAAGATAGACGGGCAACTATTCCACCTCTGCTTGGCTGATGACATAGTTCTAATAACAACAAACATTAGCCAACCAACACGAATTCTGGCTGACTTCAACTGAGAATGTGGAAAGATAGATCTACAGCTGAATCTCAACAAAACTATGTTTACGAGAAATGAACTAGTTCCAGAGGCCCCATTCACTCTCAATGGAACAAACATCTCTGAATGCAGCAGTTATGTGTACCTAGGTGGAGAACTCAACATGATGAATGACCTAAAACCTGAGCTGTACAGGAGGAAGAGAGTGGCATGAAATGCCTTCAAGAGCATGGAAGAAATAGCTAAAAAGGATAAAGAACCTCCCAACTCTGGACACATCTCTTTGACTCCAACATTCTCCCTGCATTAACATACACCTCAGAAACCTGGTCCCTAAGAAAGCAGGATGAGAACGCTATTCGGGTCTCCCAAAGAGGAATCGAAATAGTTATGCTTGTAAATCATGCCTCATTCAAGTGAGAGAAGGAATCCGGTGTTCTGACCTCTATCAATGTTTCAGAGTCAGGGACGCTGTCTCATTTGCCAAGGCATCGAAAATCAGATGGGTTAAACATGTAATATGATTTGGAGATGACCGCTGGACTAGAGCCGTTACCGACTGGATCCCATGGGACATCAAAAGATCACGTGGCTGCCCATCTACAAGATGGTCAACTTCTTTGTCAAGACCCTATATGAACGGTTTAAGGCTCTTCGTATTCCTGAAGCAACCAGATGCCATTGGGCTGGTTACTGGCGCCCCCGAGCAATTGTTACTGGCACCCCTCGAGCAAATCGATGAATAACGGGATGTCAAGTGATCAAGTGATCAAGTGATTCCAGAGACAGCCAAGGATAACTCAGTAGTCAGGCACTTGCTTTGCAGGCATGAAACAGGAAGTTTGATCTCGGTCACTGAAGCCTATCCCAATGGCACTGCCATTTGGGATCCCTGATTCCACAACAAAAGACTGTGGCCTCACAAACAAGAGTGTGTGAGCATACAACTAAAGAATGTAATCCTCAGGGGTTGGAGCAATAGTATAGCTGGTAAGGCATTTGTCTTGCACATGACCGACCTGGGTTCAATGTGTTCAATCCTCAGCATACCATATGGTCCCCCAAACACCGCCAGGAGGAATTCCTTTTTTTTCTTTTTTGGGTAACACCCAGCGATGCTCAGGGGTTACTCCTGGCTCTTCACTCAGGAATTACTCCTGACGGTGCTCAGGAGAACATGTGAGATGACGGGATCAAACCCGGGTCAGCTGCGTGCATGGCAAACACCCTACCTGCTTGCTATCGCCCGCCCCCAGGAGGAATTCCTGAGTGCAGTCAGGAATAACTCCTGAACATTTCCAGGTTATAAAACATACCACATACCCCACAGGACCTCTCTCGAATCCCCTTTAGCCTATTAAAAGAGAGAGAGAGAGAGAGAGAGAGAGAGAGAGAGAGAGAGAGAGAATGCAACCCCCCCAACAATCAGACACACCACAACCAACAGTCAACTCAACAATGATAAAAAGGGACAGGAAGAGAATTAAAAGACTGAAAAAAATAAACACTTATGGTCAGAGTAAGTGGGATGTTTACCTTGCACACAGCAGACTTGGGTTTGATCCCTGGCCTCTCATATGGTTCCCTAAGTTTGCCAGGTGTTAGCTGAGGTCTGCTGGGTGACCCAAAAGTCTAGATAAAAAAAATAAATAAACACCGATGCAAATAAATTCTGAGCCAGCTCTTAATAGGTTTGTTTTAGAGCTGTGATGGGTGTAAAACTTCTCAGACTACTCTTTGCATGTTCTTTGCAAATGAGTTCATGTTAATATTTTGGAAAGCCAAGATTCTCATGGATGAAGATGGATTAAAATACAGAATGAGTGAAGTCAGGGAAAAATCCTATACCTTGGATTAGAACTAGAGATGCGGGTAGGTGGCATAAAAGATGGAAGGATGGAGGAGTGTGGGGTAGCATGCTGGAGCTCCTCCCATCAGCTCATAAGAGCCAACAGTGAATTTCATTACAAATTTTTGATTAATGGTTTAATAAATGTGGCTTGAAACTTTTCATCCTAGGATTTTCAGTTCATCAATACATAGAGACAGGGAGAAAGAAAAAGAAAAAGATGCAAAGATAAAGAGATAATTTTATAGACAGAAAGATGTTAACAGACATATCAAAAAGAAACATGTGTCCTACCTTTGGTGAAAAGGTCTTATTATACTGCAGTAGAAAAGCACCTTTTAATAGAAAGTTCTTATTTCTAAGTTTATTCCCACTTGCAAAAAAAAGACAAATTTAAGTCTGTGTTAGGAAAGTACAGGTGAGCTCAGAATATTTTTTTGTCATGAAGGCTAACAATGCTGAAGAAATAGCAAAAGGACACATAAGGCAGTTAAAATGTTAACCACCTCCCCGCCAGACCAAGTTGGAATATCAGGTCAGAGAGATAGAACAGGGGTTAAGGCACTTGGCTTACATGTGGCTTGTCTGGGTTTGATCCCCAGCATCAAACAAGGTCCTCTGAGCACTGCCAAGAGTTACCCCCTGAATGCAAATCCAGGAGGAAACCCTGAGACAGTTAGTCCAAAAACTAAATAAAAAAATAAATTGGAACATCAGTCAATGTAAAGGTTGGTAACAGATTGTGACCATCAATACAATAATTCACAACTCCTGCTGATGACAAGAGGAGAATGTGTCTCAGAGATGGGAGTGATCAAGTAGGCATTTCCTTATAAGAGAATTTAAACTGATAAATACAGCAATGCTGAAGTGTAACATCAACACTTTGCAGCAAAAATTGCAAAAAAAATTTATTAAGGAAGTAATATTAAGGAAAACTAAATCCAGGGAAAGTTTAATGAAAAGCAGAAATATTTCCATCATCTCAAAGTCTCTCTCTACAGATTGCTTATTAGCTGCAAGGGGGAAAACTCTGCAGTGGAAAGATAGAGTCTAAAGTGAGCAGAGAATAAAGTACATCCAAATACAATGCTCTTAGAATTGATTATAATGTATGATATTCCAACTGGACATACAGAACCTCTATACAATTTTTTGAAAAACCACACAAACCCCAAGTGAGACATATTCAAAAATCTCAGTATAAAAAATAATTTGAAAGACTTCACCAAAGAAGATATAATTTAGATTTACATCAAAGATCTCCAACATTGGGGCTGGAGAGAAAGCATAAGAGTTGAGGCACTTGCTTTGCACATAGCCAAACCCAGTTTGATTCTGCCAAGAGTCGCCTCTGAGCACTGGGTAAGAGTAAGCCCTGAGCATCCCAAGTATGGTCCAAAATTAACAACAACAAAAATCATCTTGAAGAACAAAATATAGTATTTATAGTACCACTTATATAGAACGCATGACATATGTTAACCTTGAATCTTTTAGTAGGTGTGGCCCTGGTAGCCTCCCGCACTTCTGGGCCTAAGCAGCACCACAATACTAGGCCCCATGCATTGAGCCAACTGGCCAGTGGGCCCTCCACTTCACTGAGCACTGCTTGGGAGACCAAACAGAAATTGAAAAATAAGTACTAACATTGTGAAACATAAAAATGACTGAGAACTTATTACTAATTAAAAGGTTGCTAGGAACAATGGAAAACTATGCAGCTGTTAGGAAATATGAAATTTGCTGGTAAATGGATGGACACGGAGAATATCATGGTGAGTGAAATGGGTCAGAAGGAGTGGGACAGACATAGAATGTATGCACTCATTTATGGAATATAAAAATAATCCATAATATGAGATTAATACCCAAGGACAGTAGAAACAAGGGCCAGGAGGATTGGCCCACCATTGGAAGCATGCCTCAAGTGCTGGGGGAGAGGGCAGTTGAGATAGAGAAGGGACCACTATGACAAAGATAGTTGGAAATGATCACTCTGGGTAAGAACTGAGTGTTGAAAGTAGGTAAAGGGATATACATGATAAGCCTTCAATGTCTGTATTGCAAGCCATTATGTGCAAAAGAGGAGAGAGAGAGATAGAGAGAGACAAAAAGACAGAGAGACAGAAACAGAGAAAAGAGAGACAAACAGACAGAGAGACAAACAGACACAGAGAGACAGAAACAGAGACAGAGAGACAGAATCAGAGACACAGAAAAGAGAGTATTTGGGGGCCGGAGCGATAGCCCAGCGGGTAGGGCGGTTGCCTTGCACGCTGGTCGGCCCATGCCAGCCCAGGTTCGATCCCCAGGCATCCCATATGGTCCCCCGAGCACCGCCAAGAGTAATTCCTGAGTGCAGAGCCAGGAGTAACACCTGAGCATCGCCGGGTGTGACCCAAAAAAGAAAAAAAGAGAGTATTTGCTTGCCATAGAAAAAGGATATGGGAGGTGGAGGGGGAAGGGAAACTAGGGACATTGGTGCTGAGAAATATGCTCTGCTGGATGGGTGCTGGAGCACTCTATGACTGAAACCCAATCATAAGTAGTTTTGTAATGGTCTATCTCATGGTGATTCAATAAAAAATAAAAAAAGGCGGTTAGGAGTAACAAAAAAAAAAAAACAATATTTGAATCTGAGCTGGTTCATACTCTGAAAGAACAAACAGTCTAAAGGACAATCTTTTTTTTTAAAAATACATTTATTATACCACTGTGAGATATACAATTGCAAAGATGTTCATATTTGGGTATTTGTGTTAAGATCATACAGTGTTCCAGCACCCATCCCTCCACCAGTGCCTATTTCCCACCACCAATGTCCCCAATTCCCTCATCCCTCTCCCCTAGCCTGCCTCTATGGCAGATTTATTATCTCTTTCTCTTTATCTTCCTTCTTGTACACATTGTGAATTGCAATACATACATTTAGAGGTTATCATGTGTATCTTTCTGCCTGTATTTAATGCTCAGTTTTAGGTTGGTATTAGCACTTTCGACAATTATTAGCACTCTGTTCCCTTCTCTGTCTTACCTAACCTCTGACTCCCCATACGTTTGTGTAATTTTCACCTTTGACAAGACCTCCTGACTCATGTTTCATCTGACGTTGGATATTGGTATCACTAGTCTTCCCGTTGATCATAGATTTGCTTCAGCGGGCACCAGTAGGACCTCCATATGTCCTGTCACATGCTAGTGTAGCCCAGGTCATCTGCTTGCTCCAGGAACATAAAGAGACTCAAACCATTCCATCAAGTCATGGGAATGAGATCTATGATTGTTACTGGTATTTAGCATATCAAATACAAGACGGGTAGCTTGCCAGGCTTTGCCGTACGGGTGGGATACTCTTGTAGTCACATATAATCTCAAGCGTTTATTGATGAACTATGCAGCCGTAAAGCGACCACGTGAGCTAGGCTGTGATGAACTCTTCTGCTAGGTAGAGCTCTGACAAGAGGAGAGTCCGGATGTGGAAAATGGCGGCCCTCATGGTATGGGGGTTCCTCTGGCTTTTTGCAATGCTCTGCTGGTATCCTAATATATATATAAATATATATATCCTAAATATATATGCATTTATTTTCATGACATATATATTTCTATTTTCATGGCATATATATATATATATATATATATATATATATATATATATATGTCATGCAAATAAATGCAGTTATTCTATATCTGTCTTTTTCCTTCTGGCTAATTTCACTCAACATGATCCTCTCCATGTCCATCCATTTACAGGTAAATTTCACAACTTCATTTTTCCTAACAGATGCATAGCATTCCATTGTGTAGATGGATCACAGTTTCTTTATCCAGTCATCAGTTCTTAAAGGACATTCTTTGTACTATGAGCTAGTGATGAGGTAAACCAGTAAACTACGCTTCTTTCCTGAATTTAACAGTAATACTGTAGATTACATGACGGGATGTACAACTTGTTCCTAGAACACCTATACTGAAGAACGTCAAGCTAAATATATGATTATGGATTAATGATGATTTTTTTAAAATAGGTCCTGTCTATACATATTTACATATATAAAGAAGAATGGCAAGAAATGTGAGATATTGAAAACAAATGAAGGTCATCTATTGAAACAAAAAGACCCACAGTGGCGTTTGCTTTGTGAGTGAAAAATAAAACTGGTTGAAAGAACGATTGCTTTTTTGGTTAAAATTTCTTTTGCTACTATAAAAACCATACTTACATAACAATTACTTCCATTTTAAGTTTAATAGTCTTTGAGTCCATTATTGAAACTTTGTAAAATCACCAAGGTAGGGTAAGTTTGCACCTACTTTAAAATTTTCAGATGAGGGCTGAAGCAATAGCACATCATGTAGGGCATTTGTTTTGCATGCAGCATACCGCCCACCGACCACTGCCAAGAACAATTTCTGAGTGTAGAGCCAGGAGTAACCACTGAGAATCTCCAGGTGTGACTCAAAACAAAATAAAATAAAATTCAGATGAAATTTTCTGGAAGAAAATCTTTTGTTCACTATGAAGTCATTTTGCATAAAATACACATACACACACACACACACATAATGGCGAGGGGGCACAACCCAGTGGTGCTCAGGGTTCACTCCTGGTGGGAACAGGGCACCATTATTTTGGCCCCTGGCACTGAATATTGTCCTCTCCAGACTGGATAACTGTCTACTTCAACAGTAGATATTCAGTTCCTCAATTTCCACCAGAGAAACTGTCCTTCCCGTTACTCCCAACAGACCGTTAAAATGCCTCCTTGAACAATACTATGGAAACCTGAGTCTGTCAGGAGATAGCCTCAAACTTGCTACCACGCAGTACTACAAAAAAGCTCAATTGAAATAATAATAATTATGGATAGTGGCTTTCAGGATCCACAGCCCATTCTTCACTCTAAATAGCCTAAAAATGTTTTTTTCTAAACTAAGCCAGGCCAGCAGGGACCCACAAACCTGACCACATCTTCTGAAATTCCTAGTCCTGCTGAACCTCCTTTGATTGAATTTGGCCTTGCCATTGGTTATACATTATGACACAGTGAAGG
Organism: Cryptotis parvus; assembly: GCA_021461705.1. Classification (NCBI taxonomy): domain Eukaryota; kingdom Metazoa; phylum Chordata; class Mammalia; order Eulipotyphla; family Soricidae; genus Cryptotis; species Cryptotis parvus. Next base: position 29,751 of record JAJIBD010004992.1, read on the forward strand.
ATGTTATAAGAAATGGTCCTGTGAAAAAATATGTCAGCCCTACTAAAGCGAGAGGGTCCCCTTCATTACATAGAGACTTCTTTGTGAGGATTTACAAGAGAATTTTCTTCCTGGTCTCCCAACCAGAAATAATTATGCTACTCTTGAGCAACTGGCTTGTTTTTATCTCCTAAACACTGTGAATCATGTAACTGATCGTTTTTCCTTCAAGATTTTGTCTGCCAAAAATCCAAGAGGTAAATTTGTGGTCTGTCTCTAGCAGGACTGCAAGACCTTACAATTTCTACTTTGTGCATTAACCTTATTTCTAGCTTCATTGTTGAGTCAGTGAAGCAGAGTCCAACCTGAGTGTCTGGGTCTGAGTTCCAGAACTCTGCCACTTCCTGTTTGTCTGGTCGCAGTCATCCCTCCAAGCCTCAGTCACCTCATCTGTAAAAGGGAGTGAAGAATGTGTCCAATCTTGTGGAACTGTTGTCAGGACTGAATAAATCCAGATCTGCACAAACAAATAACAGTGCTATTCCATGACAAATGTCTATGTTTCAACATTCTCTTGTGGTTATCATTGCAAGGGGCTACTGAAGGCCAGGTTTGTGGCTCTAGCTATTCTTTTCTCACCTCTCCTACTCTTTTCTGAATATTAATCCTCTTTTATAAGTTGTTAGCATCCTTTTTTTAATCATACAGATATATGTAACCACCTTAAATTTTGCTTGCCTTGCAGGCAACAGGGTGAAAGACTGCAAAAACTACTGTCTACAGCTACGGATATAAGTTACCTATGTGGATACATGGTTTTTTACAAAAAATAAACACTCAACAACTACATATGAGTTATCATCTAAATATGCTTTAATCTGGCAATTTCAAAACTAATAGGGTCTCTTCATGAGCTGATGACCTTCCTTTTGCAGTTTCCCAGGCTATGTTTTCTATGATAAAGGGTTCACTCTTTATCCCACATAACTGCTTAAAGATTGCCATAAGAGCCTGCAAGAAACTTCAATAGCCAAGCATAAAGGAAAGGGATTCTCTATTTTATCTGCTTAGAGGAGGGTCCAGATCCTAAAGAACCATCCCCCCTGATTGCTTGGCTAAAACCACAAGGTTTACTTTTCTCAGGGATATAAATAGCATGTGTTATGATAAAATCAAAGTCAGAGGGGCTAGAGTGATAGCACAGTGAGGAGGGCATTTGCTTTGCACTCAGCTGACCTGGGTTCGATCCCCAGCATCCCATATGGTCCCCAAGCAGTGCCAGGAACAATTCCTAAGTGAAGAGCCAGGTGTAACTCCCCTCCTCACCCAACCCCCACCAAGAAAAGCAAAAATAAATAAATAAAATAAAAGTCAGATACCTCCCTTAAAGAATGCTTAAAGGCAATGAAAGGCTTTACTCCTGATACTGGGTATATTTCAGGTAACAAAATCCTGTGTTTTATTTCTTCATGATTTAAAGGGCTCTGCTGATGGGCATTCAGCAAAGTCTCCTTTTCGCTTACTTTTCTTTCCTCACTATCTCTGATGAGACCTCTATCCCTTTCTAGCCCTTAGAGAAGCCGGCCTTGTTTAGAGATCAACAGGCATATTCTTTCTTGCTGTATAGTTCCTTTCTCTGGTCTTAGTGGTTATCAATTACAGCTTTGCTCCTATGGCTAAACCACAAGTTTTTTCTTCCCCAGAATATATCTTATAAGCTTTATCAACCCACCTTGAGTTAAGTCTTTTGGGATTAACTAAAAGCAGATTTTTAACAAAGGCAGGAAATTAGTCAACAAATTTTTATCCAGCCTCCAGTAAGGGCTCATAGACAAGGATGCACAATAATACAGTGTCCCTTCATGTGACATCCTAATAAAGGGAAATCAGGAATAAAGAGCGTGGTGGCTGATACTGGGATAAAAGAAACCATAAAGCTAAAGAGCAGAAACTGAGCTGGGAGAGGTTGGAATTCAGGGAGAATATTTAGGTAGTGGAATCATATAGACCTTCCTAAGAAAGAAAATACAAAAGGTTAAAGGAACAAATCACCGGGTGGGGGGGCAATCACCAGACAAGGCAGAGCACGGGCACTGGAGCCAATTTTGCTGGTAGCTGAAGAGTTCTGAGTCCTAATCTTGGCCCTGGGAACTCCCTGTCCTGCTTAACCTCATCTTTCAGACAAAGGTAAGAAACACTGTTTGTCCTGCCAGTACCTTGGAGCTACTGAAGTCTAAATTAAAGCTTAGAAAATATTTTGAGCTCCATTAATTTAAAAAAAATACTGTTATTCGCAAGTTCAGTTAGGGAAAGAAACATCCGAGTGTAAATGAAGTGCTTCTTCCCTTGATGTCTGGGCAGCCTATCCTCAACTATTCTATTCTAGGAACCATGATTATTCCAGACCTAGCTAACAAACGGACCCTATCTCGCTCACCTTTGACACATTGTTCTGGTGTGAGCCTGGGTTCTTGGCACTCCCATCTCTTTGCTCCATAGATTAAAATTTGTTCTGTATAGAGACTGGCACATATCCAAAAGAAAAAGAACAGCAAGTGCTGGCATGGATGTGGGGAGAAAGGGACACTCATCCACTGTTGGTGAGAATGCCAACTGGTCCAGCCTTTTTAGAAAACAATATGGACATTCCTGGACTCACAGACATGGGGCAGAGCTGCTACTGGCCTCTCCCTGTGCCCAGCTGCTCACAAGGCACGGGAGGGATGGCGGGTCCCTAGCTTTGGCCCGCCACCCCTGCAGAGCCCTCGCAACAACCAGACAACCCCCACTTCATGAGGGTCTCTGTTTTCCACATCGGACTTCCCCTTGTCAGAACTCCACCCAGCAGACCAGTCTATCATGGCCCGGCTCGCGCAGCCGCAATTGGACACACGGTTCATGAATAAATGCTGGATCTAGAGATGACTACAAGAATATGCTACCCGCACGGCAGAGCCTGGCAAGCTACCCGCGGTCGTATTTGATATGCCAAATACCAGTAACAATTATAGACCTCATTCCCATGACCTGTTGGAGATGGTTTGAGGCTCTTTATGTTCCTGGAGCAAGCAGGTGCCCTTGGGCTCTACTTACATGAGACAGGACATATGGAGATGTTATTGGTGCCCACTCGAGCAAATCGAGCAAATTGATGATGAACGGGAAGACAGTGATACAGTGATAGGTAAAACATGAGGAAAACTACAAGATACAACTATTTGTTTTCCCTATATTTTTTTCCTGCTTCTTTTCCTTCTTTCTATTGATTTGTTTTGTTTTGTTTTGTTTTGTTTTGTTTTAAATTAAGGCAAACAGACCTGTGGTCCGTCCCTCCCTCTCAGGGTGTCAAGCTTGCTGATGAGCCTTCACAGTCTTTATCTAGTGCGGCCAATCTTGAGAAGGTCTCTATGTTCCAGGGTGAAGATCAACATGAAATTCAAAAATCTCTTTGTTAGCCATTTCAGCCCACCATTGCTGGACTTGTTGATAAAGGGTTAACCTGTACCAGGAGGGAAGAACACAGAAGGTGCCAGAGTTGTGAGGCAGCAAGGAGAGGTGGCAGCAGCTTACTTGTTTAATGTGTTGACTGTTCCAGAGAGTTAGGTGGAATTCTATAAGAGGTAACTTAATGATCTTTCTCTGAGTCTCTGAGATTTACTTACACCCTTGCAGAGCCCTAAAAACTGTATTTTAACTTTGTTCCATTCTATTTTAAAGTCAGCAGTAGAACTGACTAGGTATTCCCTGGAGGAAACACAATGATAGAAATTTTGTATAAAGGACTGGAGAGATAGTACAAGGTTAAGGTGTTGCCTTGCATGCAGCAGACCCAGGCTTGAATCCCCAGCACCGAATGTAGCCTCCCAAACACAGACAGGGAGCATTCTCGAGCACCTGAATATTGTCCCTGAGCACCATTAGCTGTGCCTACCCCAAAAAAAGGAAACTAAATTTGTCTCAAATTATTTCATGGAAATGTATAGCAGTCTGTCTTTTATGCTTAAAATGGATTTAACTTGACTTTTAATGATGGAAAATGCCACTCATGCAGAAATAGATAAAACTGCTTAATGAGCCCCAGACCCCCATATTGCAGCTTTGCCAATTTTCAACTCACTCTCAATGTGTGATTCATCGATGCCCTGACCCAATTCCCTGGCGTCCCTCAATTATTTTTCAGCAAACCCCAGCTTTTTCATCACCTCTCAGTAAATACAGATGACTCTTTTTTTTCTGGATAATTATGTTCCATAAAGTCACAGACACTGAATTAGCAGATACACAGCCATTACTTCTAGGGTAAACAGTGAGCACAACGAGTACTGGTTTTGGGTTATAAATAGATTTAAGTAAATAGGAAAATTTATAATTACTAATCAAGAAATTCTGAGGATTAACTATGTTGATGTGTATCTCATGGAAAGATTTGTTTTTAATAACCATAAAGTGACTTTTTTCACTTAATGTTAATAATTAACAAATGATATTTTTAGGGGCCAGAGCGATAGCCCAGTGGGCAGGGCGTTTGCCTTTGCACGCAGCCGGCAAGTGCTGGCCCAGGTTCGATTCCTGGCATCCCATATGGTCACCCAAGCACAGCCAGGAGTAATTCCTGAGTACAGAGCCAGTAGAAACCCCTGAGCATTGCGGGTGTGACCCAAAAAAGCAAAAAAAAAGATATTTTTAAATTGGCTGACAAGGTTTTAAAATATTCTTAATTTATTAAGATAGCTAGAGTAAAGTTTACAAGTGTGAAATCATTCATGTGCTATGGCTACAATGTCACCACACAAAACCCACCATCAAAGTGCCAACATAGAAGAAGACATTTAGGGATTTGGAGAGATAGCGCAATGGGGAGGGGATTTGCCTTGACCCAGGTTTGAACATCAGCACCCCATATGGTCCCCTGAGCACCACCAGGAGGGCAGAGCCTAGAGTAACTCCCTGAGCAACATTAAGTAAGGCCTTTCCCCCAAAAAAAGAGATATTTACTAATATTTGGGGGCCGAGTAATAGTTCAGAGGGTAGGGCATTTGCCTTGCATTCAGCCAACCTGGGTTCGATCCCTAGCATCCCAATGGTCGCCCACACAGTGCCAGGGAATAATTCCTGAGCGTAGAGCCAGGAGTAACCCCTTAGCATTGCTGTTTGTTTGTTTGTTTTGCTTTTTGGGTCACACCCAACGATGCTCAGGGGTTATTCCTGGCTCTGCATTCAGGAATTACTCCTAGTGGTGCTCAAGGGACCAGATGGGATGCCGGGAATCTAACCCTGGTCAGCCGCGTGCAAGGCAAACACCCTACTCGCTGGACTATCGTTCTGCACCCCTCCCCTTAGCATTGCTGGGTGTGACACAAAAAGCAAAAATAATGACAGAGTCAGGAAAATAGCTTTACATGAACAGATCCCTGGCACCCCCAAGAACCCTAGACCCAATTTTTAGGTTATGCATGAATGGCTAGATGTTGGGGACTAGGGTAAAACAAATAAGGGAGAAAGGACAGGAGTGGTGTCTTATGGGACTCTTTAACACCAGAATGCTGGTGCGGAGGTATATGTGCCACTGTGAGTTTCTGCAACAGCTTCACTCTGCTCTTCCTCCAGGTAGACTATGCTTGAGAAAGGCCATAACAAAAATGTTCACCCCCATAAACTAAGGTCCTTAAATGTGTAAAAGTCTGACCTGGATAAATGAGGATAAGCATTTGACCAAAGAATGTTACTATTATGCTTCTAATGATGAATGATTCTTAGCAATAACTATTATAGGTAGAGGACAGTTGGGCTCTGTTGGGACTCTCAATCTATGAGGTCAAACCCCTGGCCCTGTGCTTTTTCTTTCTTATTTCTCTCTTTCCTTAATCTTTGAGGCTGTCCTGCTTCAGACCTATTCACCCAGGGCTGGCCTCAGCAGATAGATGTACAAATAATGAGAAATATAAATTGCTCTATTATTCCAATTTCGTTCTAGGAAAGCTGTGCTTTGGCACTGTCAAATTTAATCATGTTAGTGTTTCTGTATCTCAGACTCAGAAATATTGCTTTAGAATGAAGTCATTTAAGATGTGAATAATGCTAAGCTAAAACAATAGAGATTTTGCCAGTGAAATAAGTTTAATGTGTTACCAATATGAATCATATTCTGGTTTGAATCCTTGGCTATATCATATATCTCAAAAACAAATCTTTCAGCTGGCTTAAGATAAAATAAAGCCTTCATTAAACCCCGAACCTACACAGAACTCTTTAAAAAACACTCAAACCCTCAATTTCATAAAAATTCATTTATGCAAAAGAGTTGTCAGTATGTTAGAAACATTACTTGCCACTCCAGCCTTACAACAAAAGCCTGAATAAACTGGAAAGACAAGTCAAGGTCAGATATGAGCAAGTAGAACACACAATTTTTAGCACAGTGACAAAGGTGACATTACAATACAGTAATGATGCAAATGGATGGACATGGAGACTCTCATGCTGAGTGAAATTAGTCAGAAGGAAAAGGACAGATATAGAATGACTGCATTCACTAATAGGACATAGATACCAGTGTTTTACTAAATGTGGGAAATGGTAATGGCAGATTAAAACTCACCATTGAATATACACAAAGAGACTTAAGTGATAAACTCTAAATATCTGCAGGGCTAGCCACAATGTGTAAAAAGAAGAGGGAGAGAGATGCAGAGACAGAGAGAAAGAGACAGAGAGAGAATGAAAGGAAACGGGGGGTACCTGCTATTGGGGCAGCCTGGGGGTGGGGTACATTGGTGGTAGAAATGGGGCACTGGTGGAGGGATGAGTGCTGGAATACTGTATTACCAAGAACCAATTATGGAACACCTTTGTAATTGTATGTCTCACGGTGGTATAATAAAAAATTTTTAAAAAATAAATAAAATAAAATTTTAAAAACCTGGAAAAAACAATACAGTAATGATGGATACTTGCCACCATATCTGTCCAAATTCATGCATATACAACATCAAGAATAAAATCTAACATATACCATAGTTATGTGAATATAGGTTTATAAATTTTGATGTTGCATCCCTTTGGTTGTGATATTGACAATATGGAGAGTATGCTTGTGTAGGAGCAGGGAGTGTGGGAAATCTCTATCTTCCTCTCAATCTTGCTGTGAACCTAAAAGTGCTCAGCAAACATCTTTACAAGACAGATTTTTTCAGATCCACAAGAAAAGTGGAGTCATAAGGACTACAGCGGCCACCAAAATTCAAGACTGAAAATTACAATCAAAACTTACTGGTGTGTAAACATCACATACCAATGTGGGGTAGAAAACTCATTAATTGTATACAAATCTGAGAGATACCTCCTAAAGTTCTTACAATAAATGTCAGAGAAAAATCTTGTTTCTGTTAGGGGTAGAGAAGAAAGGATCCATTTTGAAATAAGGCAGAACACTAGTGTTCTCCTTAACAAGGCAATTTAACTACAGTCTGAAGTGTTAGACTTTATCAGAGTGTAACTGAGGGAAGGGAAATATCCAAACCCAAAACACTACAGACATTCTGTCACACCTACCATTGGGGCAAAGCAATTGGAGAACTTGTGAGGCACAAACCAATGCAACACATGGCAATATGACTATGCCCATAAATTTGTATGGGTATGAAGTAGACTGTCCTTGAAAGGTACAATCTGTCAAAACTCAACGCAAGAGCCTTTCTGCAGCTATACTGACGTGGAGATCTCAGCAGGCCAAAGATGGCAGTTTCCAATCCTCCCCCAAAGACCCCAGTAAAATGCTTTGATTCAAACCTCTCCCAATTCACAAAACAACAGCTTCAACACAAGAATAAAAAAGAGTAAACTAAATCCATATCTTATTTTTAAAGTTGAATCAGTACTTTATGACTTTGAAAAGCAGAAATCACAGACCCAGATTAGATTGCTGGTACAGACTACAAAGCATATAGAGGCAAATAATTATAGCAATACTCTACAGTCTCTTTCAGAAGAGAGAAGAAAAGAATTTCTAATTTGCTCTATTGCCAAAATTTCAAAACTAGACAAAGACATTTCAAAAAGTAAAAATAAAACCAAAACTCACTCATGAACATATAAAATTCATTTTAAAAAACAGTAGCAAGTCAAAAGGCCAGAGAGCTAGTATAGAGTTAAGATATCTGCCTTACATGAGGCTCACCCCAGTTCAATCCCTAGGCAGCATATATGGCCCTGGGCACCGTCAGAGCACATAGCCTATCAGCACTGCTATATCTGGTCAAATCCAAAACAATAGTGGCAAATTAAATGCAACAATACACAAAAATTAAATACTACAGGCTCTAGAGAGATAGTGAAGGGAACTGAACTTAATTTTCACATTAAATAGGTACCAGAATTTTATTTATAGTTGTCCTGCTTTGCTAGCCAGGTTCTAATTAATCAGAATCAAGTAGAATGAAGGAAACAGAAATGAAGCCTGTTGTCGAAAAGATTCTGCCTCCATGAGAGAAATTCAACACTCACTGAACTTTCCTGCAACACTGTACTAATACAGCCAAACTTCTTGTTTACCAAAACAAACCATCTTAACCTTTGTCCTGTACCCTGCTCTGAGCTGGAGCACAAGCCTCTACTGATTCCTTTGTGCTTTTTTGAATCCTAATTAATGATCTCAAACCTCAACCAAAGAAATAAACCTTAGTTCACCTAATTTGACTCTTAGCTGAAGACAGATAAGAATTAAAAATGCCTCTTATATTTTGAAAATGAGATGTCAACAGGCACCTAACATCAGATTCTTTATCTGTTTTGTAGGATATTTACTGGTCAGTGTCAACCTTATCGATTTTGTAAGTCAGTAAGACTGAGAGTTTGGGGTTTACTGCATATGTGTTACTAGTTACCAAAATAATTAGGACTAGGTTTCAGACTTTCTGACTCTTGGACAAACTGGCTTCCCATTTTTTGTTGAGATGCCCTTCCAAAGTGTTACTAACATACATGAATTTGTATTTCATTTATATTGAAATCATGTAATCATCTCTATTGAAATCATGTACATAATAGTGAAAATCAATTTGCATCCAGGGAATAATGAATTTCCCATGGTTCATCTAAAATAAAATTTAAATTCTATTCCATCTCAATGCTACCCACATTTACTAATGCAAATAAATATTGATAAGGGAAGTGGTTTTATCATTGTTTAAGGGTGGGGATCAAACCCAGAGCCTCATACATGCAACACTCTTTCACTCAGCATTTTCACTCAGCTACATTCCTTGCCTGCCCTGAAGTCATAGAGCTCTCTATATCCAGTGAGAACTTTGGAATAAGTGAACCATCGGAATTTTGTGGCAATCGTGTTTTCAGTTAGGCAACTGATCCGAAGCCACCAGTATGCATGCCTTCCCCTACCAGAATCTAACACAATCTGACACATGTCAGAGGCCTCCATCCTAGGGTATGTGAGGGCCCTGCCTATGGGACGCTTCCTTGATTCTTCACTATTACCCAGCCCACCCTGAAGTGGAAATAGTCACACCTATAGGAAACAGAAACCTCTGGAGAAATTGCCCCACTTTGCTTCCTTCCTGGTCATTGCCTTGAACACACAGTCTGACTTACACTCAAGAAACACCTTTTCCCCCAAGTCCCCAGAACTCAGTCTTCTGAGTCTTTACAGATTCTGATTATTATTTCCTTAAGGGAGGTCTTAAAATTAGACTATTTCATAACTCCTAGAAAGATTGAAGGAAAAACAAGTGAGAGATGTAAGACTTACAGAAGAGAGACAAAGGCTGCCTTCGGCAGAGTGAACACTGACAAGCAACACCACAGAAATTGCCCTTCCCTCACACCTCCAGGTACACGGAGGGAGAAACAGAAAAGGCCAACGATACTTTTTTAAAGTTTCCAGTATATCCTCTTCCATTACAGCGTCCCCGAGTCTTCCCAAAGTTTACTGGGAACGTTTCCATGCCGCGTTTGTTCTTATCAGCTAGTCCCCTTTACCATTTTTTTTTTGCTTTTTTTGGGTCACACCCAGCAATGCTCAGGGGTTTCTCCTGGCTCTGCACTCAGGAATTACTCCTGGCGGTGCTCAGGGGACCATATGGGATGCCGGGGATCCAACCTGGGCCAGCACTGGCCAGCGGCGTGCAAGGCAAACACCCTACACGCTGGACTATCGCTCCGGCCCCCTTTTTACCATTTTTATAAAACCCTCACCTTAACTTTTTTTTCAATTACTTTCCCTTCCTGCCCCTGTGACACTGACTCTAAGCTGCCACCACCTCCTTTAAAAACTCTATTATAAACAACAGCACTTCCATAAGTGTTTAGCAGTGACAATAACTCAGGATTCACAGAAGTGGTTCCTACAGTGTGGCCCAGGCACGGAACAGCATCCGCAGCCCTGAAACTTGATGAAAATGGAAATTATCCTCAGACTCTTCACACGCTACCTGTCTGAATGAAAGGTGCCCTCCCAGTGGAAAACCAGCAGGACAGTTCTGTTCAAGAAGGGAGACATTCACGACATTGGCAACTATCGCCCCATCTGCCTGTTGTCCGTCATCTACAAGCTGTTCACTCAAGTCATCCTGAACAGGATTGGCAGAACATTAGATGAAGGACAACCATGCAAGCAAGCTGGCTTCCGAAAAGGATTCAGCACAATTGACCATATCCACAAGGTAACAAAGCTCATTGAGGTTTGTAGGGAGTTCAAGATGCCACTCTGTCTCACGTTCATTGATTTAAAAAAAACCTTTTACAAATTTTTTTTTTTTTTTTTTTTTTAAATTTTTTTTTGGGGGGGGGGGAGGGAGGGGGGGGGGACTTTTTTTGGGGGGGGGGGGGGGGGGGTGGGGGGTGTAAAGAAAGCCTTTGATTCTGTGGAGACTGAAGCGGTCATCGAAGCCCTAGCCAAACAGGGTGTTCAAACCCAATACATCAAGATCCTTCATGAGCTGTATTACAGATTCACCACCAGGATCTCACCATTCTACAAGGCAGTGATCGTTGATGTGAAAAGAGGGGTTCGGCAGGGTGATACCATTTCACCAAAACTCTTCAGCGCCACCCTTGAGAAAGTCATGCGACAATTAGAATGGGAAGGAATGGGAGTGAAGATAGATGGGAAACTATACCACCTCCGCTTCGCTGATAACATCGTTCTAATAACACCAAACATTAGCCAAGCGGCACAAATGCTGGCTGACTTTGACCGAGAATGTGGAAAGATAGGTCTACAGCTGAATCTCAACAAAACAATGTTCATGAAAAATGAACTAGTTCCAGGGGGCCCCATTCACTCTCAATGGAACAAACATCTCTGAATGCAGCAGTTATGTCTACCTAGGTCGAGAACTCAACATGATGAACGCTAAAACCTGAGCTGCACAGGAGGAAGAGAGTGGCATGGATTGCCTTCAAAAGCATCAAAGAAATAGCTAAAAAGACAAAGAACCTCCGGCTCCGGGCACATCTCTTTGACTCCACCGTTCTCCCTGCATTGACATACGCCTCAGAGACCTGGGCCCTACGAAAAGCAGGATGAGAATGCTATTTGGGTCTCCCAGAGAGGAATCGAAAGAGCTATGCTTGGAATATCATGCCTCACTCAAGTGAAAGAAGGAATACAGAGTTCTGACCTCCGTCGCTGTTCCAGATTCAGGGACACTGTCTCGTTTGCCAAGGCATCAAAAATCAGATGACTGGACATGTAATGCGATTTGGAGACGACCACTGGACTAGAGCCGTTACTGACTGGATCCCACGGGACGCCAAAAGACCACGTGACCGCCCACCTACAAGATGGTCAGACTTCTTTGTCAAGACCATGAATGAACGGTTTGAGGCTCTTCATATTCCTGAATCAACCAGATGCCATTGGGCTACACTGGCACGTGATAGGGTCAAATGGAAATGTTTCTGGCGCCCCCTCAAGGAAATCGATGAACCACTGGATGTCTAGTGATCTAGTGACCTCCTTCCAAATGCTTGGCCCAAGCCCACGAGTTCAAAAAACACTGCAAGTGAGAAGCCCTGCGTGCTGGATCCGCACACCGCTCCAGGTGTTTGTGAAGTGACTCCAGTCTGGGGCTCTACCTGAAACCGCTGTGCAGGCTTCTTCTGCAGCCCTGACTACCAGGACCACCTGAGGCCACGTCTCCACTCAGGATCCCGGAATGAGTTTTAGCTTTTCTCTGACGGTGCTCGGTATTTCAAGGGATTTTACCATTCAGCGAGGGTGCAGACCCTGTGGTATTTTATAATAAGCATCAAACAGGGAAACAGGGTTTTTATTTTTCTATGAGGCAGAAATGGAAAAGGAGATGATGGTTTCCTGCCTGAAGTCTGAAATCTTTCATTGTCTTTATGACTTTAATTCTACAGCAATCACTAACCTGAGAGGAGAAAAGGACTGCAGATATAGATACATATATATTTCAACTTATTGAATAAACGAAAAAAAGGAGCCTTAGACTTTTTAGATTTTCTGAGCACATGTGGTAGAACTTCCTGAGGTAAGCGGGACTATTCCAAGCCTCATGGACACCGAGACTGGCAGCAAGAACTTGTGGTTCTGTGGCGGCTGGCTGTGGGCCTTCCTCCTCAGCAAATTTAGCAACCCTTTAGGTTAATGCTAGAACAACTGGCGTCCTTGCAGTCGCCTCTCACTCTCAACCCTTTGGAACAAAACTACAATTCTGCTCAGGTCTTCCAACAAAGGCATCTTTTACTCGGCTTTTTAAAAATAACAGCAAGTGTTAGAGACTTTGTAGACTGAAGTCTGTGGAGAGAAAAGTTAGAGACGGGTGTGGATTTAAGCATTATGCCACCTCATCAGACCGTTTTCCACAATATTTTTTTTTTTAAATAAGGACCAAAATAGACAATGGAAAAAACACTAATTGAAATTTTCCAAATGGAATGAGATGAAGCATTGAGTATTCACTAGCGGAGTTATTTTAGATTAAAATCCTACAATCACGCAGATCTCTCTCTTTTCTGGTACAATCCACTTTCACTACCACTTCACAGTTGACTTCATTTAGGGATTTTCTTTTTAATGTAAGTCACATAAATTATGCAATTTCAAGTGGTATAACCTTGTTTTAAGAAAGTTAAAGGTTGATCAATGTACTTAAGTTTCACTATTTTCATGTTGATTGTATTAATTACCTTGATTTTCTCTTAATCATAAAAGTAGCTCAAACTCCAGTGTAATCTGGTGATTCTAGGAGCAATTGCCAAGCTGCAGCTCACAAGAAGCGACCACCATGCACGGATTCATGGAAATTCGTTTCTGAGTAAGACTGAAAAGTGAATATCTTAGCTCTCAGAAGCCTCTATTTTGTACTGCTTTTGTTTTGCTATAGTTATTTACAGTTTTGTGATGCTTTGGATACGTCATTTTCCTTCTGCATTTTCCCCAGATTCTGTCAGAATGGTAACTCTATTTACTGTTTGTTTTGGATTGAGTATTCTTAACTTTTTAAATGAAGTAGCATTCAATTATAAAATTACATAAGCTTCTGGTGATTTCCCTAAAATTCAACTTATTTCTGTATTGCATTAAACTTACCAATTGTTTTTTTTAAATTGATACATTGCTTTGATAAGAATGGCAACCCTCCGAAAACTGTTTTTATGTCCCAGATTATTTTAACTTCACACTTTCATGTAACTATGATCTATCTATATATATGTATATAGATATATATATATGTATATGTATATATGTATATATAGATAGATAGATCATAGTTACATATATAACTTGCATATATAACTTATATATATAACATATATATGATCAATATATATATAGATCATCGTTACATGAAACTATGTATACTATGTATACATATATTGATCATAGTTATATGAAACTATATATATATGTATGTATATAATTGAGCTCATTTTTATTAACTTAAACTGCATTATAATAATTTCTTGTACTATCAAGAGCAATCTTACAAAACATTGGAATAGCTAATGGGTACCATTCTCTTAAGTGGAAAGGTCACATTTTTTAGATAATGCTCTATTATGTGACATAAAGCTAAAATTGAAAATATGAAAATTAGCCTAGCTTTTACTTTAAATCTAGCATCCTAGAAACTAATCAGTGTATTTCTCTCAGAGCTGATACCTAAAAAAAGCAATAGCAATCAGTAAATTATATAGGATGTCACACTTGATCAATTTTTTCCGAACCAACAGTGATTACATGTTTCTCAAATTGCATGAGGAAATCAAATAATTGATCCCAGCTGATAATATTTCATTTTACACAACACTGAAAATGGAGGAATGCCAGTCTAGCCTTTAACAGGGCTGCTTTTACTGCAAGCTTTAGGGCAAAGTCCTATGCTGACTGATTTTCTCTCCTTTTACTAACCTTTTATTAATGTATGAATCATTTCAGATGTACTTACAGGAGTTACATAACCTTCACTGATGCCTGGGAAGAATCCAGCCAAAGCTTTATTCCAAGAATGCAAAACAGGGCCAGCATGGGTAGGGCATTTGTCTTGCAAGTGGCTTACCCGAGTTCAATCTCCAGCATCCCATAAGGTCCCCTGAGCACAACCAGGAGTAATTCCTAAGTGCAGAGCCAGGAGTAACCCCTGAGCATTGCTGGGTGTGCCCAAAAAAGACAAAAAAAAGCTAAACAACCCTCGAATATATGGTACGCATTTCTAAGCGGCAATGTTTGGAAACTCATTTGATCTCCCTGAGTTTTACATCTGCTTATATTGATCAACAAGGGCAATAACTTCATAGTAGATGAATAACTTCAGAGCATGTGATTTGAAAACTGGTAAATCTTCCAGAAAGATTTTTCTAGCAATGAAGTGGAACTGAAAAGAGCAAATGATAAATAAAGGATTTTCTTATCTCTGAGGTTTTAATTGATTCTTTTGGAGACAGAAGAGCTCTGAATATAGGCACATATGATATAATTTTATAAAATGCATGTTTATTCATTCTTTGGGAATGGTAATATTGAGTGAGAATAGTTTTATTATTAGAAAGAAATGTTAAATTCAAAATACCACATAATCTACAGAATTTGAACCAACATATTGAATAACCTTTCATATAATTTAAACTTTAACTTTCAAAAAAATAATTCATTTTTGCAGGAGGCTTGTAAGAAAAAAGAATAACTAGATACTACAGAGGGCAGGGTCCTTGCCAACTTGGGCTCAATCCCCAGTATCCCCTATGGTTCCCTGAGCCATGAGTGATCCCTAAGCATAGGGTCAGGAGTAAGTCCAAAACAAAATGTGACCCAAAACAAAATAATATTAGAAAAAAAAGACTATCTATAGGGAGACATTTTCTAGGACATATCCTTATTTACTACAAATAAAGACACAAAAACAAGAGCCAGGGCTGGAAAAAATAATATAGTGGGTAGGGCATTTGCCTTGCACCTTGCCAATCAGTTTCAATTCCTGCCATCTCATCTGGTCACCAAGAGTGATCCCTGAGCACAAGTCAGGTGTAAGCCCTATGCACTGCTGGCTGTGCCCCTCAAAAAAGCAAAGAAAAGTTTAATCTTAGTACAGCTGCTTTTGGTTTGACAGAACAAAGAACACTGTCTACAGTAAAGGCTATTATTTTCCATACTTGTATCACTGTATCACTGACTTCCCATTCATCATCGAATTGCTCAAGCGGGCACCAGTAACATCTCCATATGTTCTGTCTCATGCAAGTACAGCCCAAGGGCACCTGCTTGCTCCAGGAACATAAAGAGCCTCAAACCATTCCATCAGGTCATGGGAATGAGGTCTATAATTGTTACTGGTATCTGGCATATCAAATACGACATGGGTAGCATGCCAGGCTCTGCAGTGCGGGTAGCATACTCTTGTAGTCATCTCTAAATCCAGCATTTATTTTTTTGAAGGTTTATTTTTTTTTATTTTTTTGTTTTTTTATGTTTTTAAGTATTTTATTATACCACCGTGAGATCATTTATTGATGAATCGCGTGTCCGATTGAGGCCGCATGAGCCGGGCTGTGATAGGCTGGTCTGCTGGGTGGAGTTCTGATCAGAGGGAAGTCTGGATGTGGAAAATGGAGGCCCTCATGGAGTGGGTGGTCATCTGGTTGTTGTGAGTCTCTGCTGGGGTGGCGGTCCAGGGCTAGTACCCACCATCCCTCCCGG
The DNA here is from genome assembly GCA_021461705.1 of Cryptotis parvus. Taxonomy (NCBI): domain Eukaryota; kingdom Metazoa; phylum Chordata; class Mammalia; order Eulipotyphla; family Soricidae; genus Cryptotis; species Cryptotis parvus. Next base: position 45,907 of record JAJIBD010004992.1, read on the forward strand.
CACCTCGTGAGCGGCTGGGCACAGGGAGAGCCAGTAGCAGCTCTGCCTCATGTCTGTGAGTCTCTGTGTGTCCATACTTGACATATCAAGATAATCCATAAAGAATCAAAGTACTATATTATGATACCAATATCCAAGGTCAAGTGAAACATATATCAGGAGGTCTTGTCAAAGGTGGAAATTATCACAAACATGTGGGAGTCAGGAGGTTAGGTAAGACAGAAAATGGAACAGGGTGCTAATAATTGTCGAGGGTACTAATGCCAACCTAGAACTGAGCATTAAATAGAGGCAAAAGGATACACATGACAACCTTTTAATGTATGTTCTGTAATCCATAGTCTGGAAGGGAAGGAGAAAGAGAAGAGAGAGAAAGGGAAAGAAATAAAGAACCTGCCATGGAGCAGGGCTGGGGATGGGGAGGGAACCGGGACGTTGGTGGTGGGAGATGGGCACTGGTGGAGGGACGGGTGCTAGAACACTGTATGACCAAAACCCAAATATGAACTTTTTAATTGTATATCTTTTTTATTTGTACATCTCATGGTGGTATAATAAAATACTTAAAAAAAGAATCAAAGTACTATAGTATAATATTATAATCTTTTTAAATTAATGATTCATTTTAAACACAATGATTTAAAAAGTACAAACTTTTCCACAATGCAGTTGCTGCCAAGATTTATCATTCAGCACCAATCCCACCACCAGTGCCCCCACCACCACCAGAGACCCGCATTTCCCTCCCACCCTCCATGCCCCTCCCAATGCCTGCTCACTTAGCCAGCATCAATTATGTTGATTCTTACAGCTCATATAAGGGAACAGTAATGGTAAGGTCATGCCTTTTTTTTTCTAGGCAGATGTGTGGGAGTCTGGCCAGTTTTTGTTCTTGGATTCACTTTCTGGATTTCCAGAGCACAATGGTTTTCTACTGACAATCCCAGAACACACCATCACTACAGCTACTGACCGCACTTTTATCTCAATGTCTGTTTAAGCTTTTCCTATTCATACACTGAACAATCCATTCTATATTGGTTGTTGGAGCTAATTCTCTAAATACAGTCGAAGAACATAATGTTGGACAAAAGTCAATAGGGATCCTAAAATCTCCATTGTGCCACTTGAGTCCTCTGTATAGGAAATTACCAAGGTGGTTCCCCAGACCACACCTTGTGCCCACATACATTGTTTCTGGAAAATGTGATGAGATACCAGTTAGATGAAAATAATATTATTTTGAGATAATGCACTATTGGATGACAAGTTTAGCTAGTCTGGGAGATTTACTGTTTTACCCTCTCACTGCTTAATCTATTTACATGTTCTTAAACCAAGGTTTATTCTAATGAGATCTCTCTTCTATGTAAACACTGCTAGAGGGTGTGGCAGTTACAGAAGTCACCTTGATTGAATAACTTCTGACTTATACATCTACTAAGTCTTCTATGTTTTCTAGATTGGGCACAGCTCCTCTTTATACCCACTGCACCCAGCGTGGGACAGTTAGAATTTACCAGTAGATTACCACCCTGGCTACTTTTAAACTATCTTTAAGATTATAGGAAGGATCATACTAGTTTGCCCTCATGCAGGCGAGTGTGACCCTTTCAGTAAACGGAGAACAGATACTCAGAATCACCCTGATGCAGATAATAATAAGAAGGACCTTGTGGGTACCATCTAGATTACATGAAGCCCATGAAATTAAGATGTATTACTTTATACCAGCCCTCTCTCTCCAGTGTTTTACATAAGAGGTAATCTTGGTAGAAAGGACTAGTCCTTGGTGTAACCTTTGTTTATACCTGTAATAGGCTGTGGCGCAGCCCTTCTACAATCTGTTTAGGCTTCTTTGTTGACACGACCCTCCCTATCACAGATAGGATTACTTTGGTGTATATAAAGGGGACTAAATTGAGGCCCCTTCACCTTTTTTCCCTTCTTTTGCGGTAGAACTTTTCTCAGGTGTGATCCTCTCTCTTTGGTGGGAGACTTAGGCTCTTTGTATGGTCTAAGTTCGGACCAGAGCTAGAGTTCTTTCATTGTATTGGATTGCTGTGGAAGAGCTTTTGTACTATTAAAAGCCTTTTTGGAACTGTTCTGGACTCGTGAGTTTTCATCTCTTCCCCGGCATCCTCGGAGGTAGAAGAGAACTTCTGTCCTGACACTGTCGGGGACCGGAGCAATGCACCTCGGGGTACATGGAACCCTCTATGCACGGTCCCAGCCTGTTGCAGTTCTGGGTGGGCCCACCAGGCCTTGCCAGAGGACATTGAGTTGGGGGAGGACGCCCAAGTTTTAGTTCTCCAGGGAACCTGGTGGATTCGATCACCCAGTCGTGCATACCTGGACTTGGAGACTATACTGTCGGGTATGGCTTTGCCGAGCTGTGGAGTCCGGACCTTGAAAGTGGCTGAGGTTGTGATGCATGAAGTATTCCGGGCCTCTGGGGGGTCTGACTGGGAAGCAGGGGGGAGCCTGGCCCTGCCCCTTTCCAGGAGACCTCATCAGGTCAGCACAGGCTGAGTGGGCAGCAGGTCAACCCTGTTTTCACTGTCTTCCCATTCATTATTGATTTGCTTCGAGCAGGCACCAGTAGCATCTCACATATGACCTGTCTCATGCAAGTAGAGACCAAGGGCACCTGCTTGCTCCAGGAACATAAAGAGCCTCAAACTATTCCATCAGGTCATGGAAATGAGGTCTAAAATTGCTACTGGTATCTGGCATATCAAATACGACACGGGTAGCTTACCAGGCTCTGCTGTGTGGGTAGCATACTATAAAACCCTGTTTTATAATCTTTAACACAATAACTGAACTAATTGGTATTGAAAATACCCTGATGGAAACTTTGCCAGTTCTAATAGGTACACTCGTGATCTTTTGGTGTCCTGTGGGATCCAGTCGGTAATGACTCTAGTCCAGCGGTCATCTCCAAATCACATTACATGTCCAGCTCATCTGATTTTCGATGCCTTGGCAAATAAGACAGCGTTCCTGACTCTAGATTGTCACAGAAAAAGAATTTTCAGGAGTAGAAGTAGCACAAATTTTATTATGGAGGTCTTAGGAAAGGGAAGGAGGAGGGAAAGTGAGAGAGAGAAGAGAGAGAGAAAGAGAGAGAGAGAGAGAGAGTACACATCTCAAGAGGGGAGATACGGGCAACACACATGTTCGGGTACCAAATATGTTTGGTCACGTGGGCTCAAGCAGCACCTGGACTCAGGTAGCATATGCGCTATCCTTTTTTTTTTTTTTTTTTTTTTTTTTTTTGCTTTTTTAGGTCACACCCGGCACTGCTCAGGGGTTATTCCTGACTTGGCACTAAGGGAATTACTCCTGGCACTGCTTGGGGGACCATATGGGATGTCAGGGATCAAACCCAGGTCTGCTGCATGACAGGGAAACTCCCTACCCGCTTGACTATTGCTCTGGCCCCTGCATTGGTCAGGATGGCTTTTATAGATTTCTTCCCAAGTTACTCCCATGTGGGGCTTCAACCTAGGTTAAAGTCCTTGGCTAGGGAGTAGATTTTGGGAGTGGTCTTCTTTGAAAGGAATGGGAATGGGGCCGGAGCGATAGTCCAGTGGGTAGGGTGTTTGCTTTACATGATTGACCTGGGTTCGATTTCCTGGCATCCATATGGTCCCCAGAGCACCTCCAGGAGTAATTCCTGAGTACAGAGCCAGGAATAACCCCTGAACATTGCCAGGTGTGACCCAAAAAAAAAAAAAAAAAAAAAAAGGAATGGGAGTGAAGATAGACAGTCAGCAACTACAACACCTCAGCTTCACTGATGACATCGTTCTAATAACAACAAACATTAGCCAAGAGTCACAAATGCTGGCTAATTTTGACCGAGAATGTAGAAAGATAGGTATACAGCTGAATCTCAACAAAACAATGTTCATGAAAAATGAACTAGTTTTTTGAACCATTCACTCTCAATGGAACAAACATCTCTGAATGCAGCAGTTATGTGTACCTAGATGGAGAATTCAACATGATGAACGACCTAAAACCTGAGCTGCGCAGGAGGAAGAGAGTGGCATGGAATGCCTTCAAGAGCATTGAAGAAATAGCTAAAAGGACAAAGAACCTCTGGCTCTAGGCACATCTCTTCGACTCCACTGTTCTCCCTGCATTAACATATGCCTCAGAGACCTGGACCCTACAAAAGCAGGATGAGAATGCTATTCGGGTCTCCCAGAGAGGAATCGAAAGAGCTGTGCTTGGAATATCATGCCTCACCAAGTGGGGAATCCAGAGTTCCAACCTCTGTCGACAACCCAGAGTCAGGGACGCTGTCTCATTTGCCAAGGCATAGAAAATCAGATGGGCTGGACATATAATGTGATTTGGAGATGATTGCTGGACTAGAGCCATTACTGACTGGATCCCACAAGATGTCAAAAAATCACGTGTCTGCCCATCTACACCATGGTCAGACTTCTTTGTCAAGACCCTGACCGAACAGTTTGAGGCTCTTTGTATTCCTAGGGCAAGCAGATGCCATTGGGCTACACTGGCACATGATAGTGTCAAATGGAAACATTACACGTGCCTGCTCAAGTAAATTGATGAATAACAGGATGTCAAGTGATCAAGTGACTTCTTTGAAAATCTCCTTTTCTTGACCTCTGTTCCTGCTGGATTTTCTGTCCTGGAATGTAACCAGACTAAAAGTTGGGCAGAGTCAGGTTGATCAGCTTCCTCAAGGTCTACTGAGGGTTAACGGGTCTCATTAATTCCTGTTCCTGGTTCCAAAGGTGACTCTGGACAGCCTGGGGCAAGAATTCACTGCCATGCGTGCTCCCCTTGTCTGCCTGCCTGCATCAAATGGACCTGCTCTCCTAAAGTTTACAGACTGTGGAGAGAAAGCAATAGCTTTCTTTTTTTTTTCCTTGTACTTCCATTTGTCACTGTTGTTGTTAAAGGACTACAGTTTACAAAGCTCTGACAGTTGTTTTAGGCATATAACATTTCAACACCAACCCCACTCTAATGTTCATTTTAAAACTTCAAACAGCATTTTAAAGTTTCTGTATCTGTTGATTTGTATATATAAGAATGTGTGGGCTAGAGAGACAGAACATCAGTTAAGGAGCTGGCCTCCATGTGGCCAACCTGGGTTTAATCTCTGGAACCATATGTGTATGGTTTCTCTGATCACAGCCAGTAGACCCTGAGCACAGCTGAGTGGAACTTGATCACTTCACTTGATCACTTGAATCCCATTATTCATCGATTTGCTCAAGCGGGCGCCAGTAACATTTCCATTGGACCCTATCACTTGCCAATGTAACCCAATGGCATCTGGTTGATTCAGGAATATGAAGAGCCTCAAACCATTCCTTCAGGGTCTTGACAAGGAAGTCTGACCATCTTGTAGGTGGGCGGCCACGTGATATTTTGACATCCCGTGGGATCCAGTCGGTAACGGCTCTAGTCCAGTGGTTGTCTCCAAATCGCATTACATGTCCAGCCCATCTGATTTTCGATGCCTTGGCAAACAAGACAGCATCCCTGATTCTGGAATAGCGACAGAGGTCAGAACTCCGATTCCTTCTCTCACATGAGTGAGGCATGATATTCCAAGCATAGCTCTTTCGATTCCTCTCTGGAAGACCCGAATAGAATTATCACCCTGCTTTCCTAGGGCCCAGGTGTCTGAGGCGTATGTTAATGCAGGGAGAACGGTGGAGTCGAAGAGATGTGCCGGAGCCGGAGTTCTTTGTCCTTTTAGCTATTTCTTCGATGCCTCTTTGAAGGCATTCCATGCCGCTCTCTTCCTCCTGCGCAGCTCAGGTTTTAGGTCGTTCATCATGTTGACTTCTCGACCTAGGTACACATAACTGCTGCATTCAGAGATGTTTGTTCCATTGAGAGTGAATGGGGCCTCTGGAACTAGTTCATTCTTCATAAACATGGTTTTCTTTAGATTCAGCTATAGACTTATCTTTCCACATTCTCGGTCGAAGTCAGCCAGCATTTGTGCCGCTTGGCTATGCCCCAATTTTTTTTTAAGACTGTCAATTCATCTGTCCTTCCTTTCTTTCTTCCTCTCTCTTTCTTTTCCACACCCAGCTACATTCAGGGATTACTTCTGGTTTAGCTCTGTTCTTGGAGGTCACTCCCAGAGATCTTCAGGAGACCTTGAGGTGCCAGGGACTCTACTAGGTCTTATGCCTGTAGCAATCCCCGGACCCTACCATTGCAAAGCCCACTGAAATATGGGCCTCTTTTTCTATTTGTTTTCCACTTCAAAATGTAAGCTTAAGGGCTAAAGTCACCAGGCTTCCGTGGAGATGGAGTTGGGATCCCTTTCCCCCACCTCTATCCTGTCCAGGAGGCCCAGTGGACCCGCCCACGAACTACTTCTGGGCTGTCGCCCATGATCCAGAGACACAGACACACTGGGCAGAGTTGCTACTGGTTCTCCTCCAGGCAGGCAACTGCTTTGCAGCTGTGTAATATCTCAAACTACTAGAAACCAACCACTTTCTAGAAACTCAGAAAGTCAGTTCAAGAACAGAAATCAGCCAGTTTCACCAGTAATAATCCAGAAAGAAAAGTGTCATGACTTTATCAATACCATTGCCATATATGTTCTGTTATGGTCAATATAATTATTATTGCCAGCTGAGGGAGCATTCATGGGATGAGTGTGGGTAGGAAATGGTGGTGGAAACACATCGATGGTGGTTTTAGTGTTGAATAATGAATCTTTCTAACAACTGTATTATAAAAAACTTTGTACTTTGTAAATCATGTTGTTTTAATTTAAAAAAATTTAAATATGTCTCCAGATTATTTGGACCATTTTCTAGGGCATTTTTTTGGTTAATGTGGATGTTATTCTTATACAGAGAAGTTCAACAGGAAGATATCATTTCACCGAAACTCTTCTGTGCCACCCTCAATGTCATGCGACAACTGGAATGGGAAGGAGTGGGAGTGAAGATAGACGGTCGACAACTACACCACCTCCACTCCGCTGATAATGTCATTCTAATAACACCAAATATCAGCCAAGTGGCACAAATGCTGGCCAGCTTCAACCATGAGTGTGAAAAGGTTGGACTGCAGCTGAATTTCAAGAAGACAATGTTCATGAGAAATGAACTAGTTCCTGACGATCCATTTGCTCTCAGTGGAATGGATATCACTGAATGCAGCAGTTATGTGTACCTAGTCGACAACTCAACATGACCTAGCATCTGAACTATGCAGGAGGAAGAGAGCAGCATGGAATGCCTTCAAGAATGTCAAGGAAGTGGTAAAAAGAGGAAGAACCTCCGACTCAAGGCACAACTTTTTGACTCCACCGTTCTTCCTGCTCTAACATATGCCTCAAGAGACCTGACCCCTACAAAAACAGGATGTGAAGGCTATTCAGTAGCCCAAAGAGGAATCAAAAGAGTCATGCTTGGAGTATCATGCTCCATTCAAGTGAGAAAAGGAATCTGGAGTTCCAACCTCTGTCGACAATCAATAATCAAGATGTTGTCTCATTTGCCAAGATGATGAAAATCAGATGGGCCGAAAACATAATGCAGTTTAGGGAAATCTGCTGGAGCAGAGCTGTTACTGACTGGATCCCACAGGACTTCAAAAGAACACATGGTTGCCCACTTTCAAGGTGGTCAGAATTCTTCATGAAAAACCTGAACGAACCATTTAAGGCTTTTCATTTTCCTGTGCCATTGTTCTACACTTGCAACAGGGACAAATGGAGATGCTACTGGTGCCCACTTGAGCAAATTGATGAACAATGGGAAGATAAGTGATAAATGATTCTTATACACACTGTACTTGAAGGAGGAAGCCTCAGTTTCCCCTTGCCAACCTGAGAGAAGCCCACAGTTTCTCCTTGTCAGCAGCTCCAGTTCGTTCTCCCATTAACCTACCCCGCCTCATTGTAAGGCCTTATCTCTAACATTCCCGACTTTCCCAGAACCATACAATTCTCTTTGGAACCAGGAGTCACAAGACTAAGATAGCAAACAATACTTGAGGCAGATAGCCAGAAGACCCAAAGCAGCCAGACTACCCTGAAAATTTCTGGCATTCTCTGTAATACTTGGTTGATAACAACGCAGGAGGCCTTTAAAAGGGCATACACAAAATCACTTACTTTAACTTAGTCCTATACTAAGTTCCTCCCTGTGAGGGGAGTTCTTTTCCTTTCTCCTCTACTTTACAATAAACTTTTCTACTTTCTAATTCTGAGTCTGAGCATCTTTATTATTCAATATTTTCATTCTTGAAAATATTGAAGAACCTGGGTATCGCGATGGAACAGAGACCTGCCACCGCTGCTTCTGCCTCGCCTGCATCATACTACCAAGGAATGTCTCTAGGGGTAAAAGAAGTCTCAGGTATTTTTACCCCAGTGATTATTTCAGTACTATATAAAGCCAAGATATTCTTTTGGAGATTAACTATTTATGAATAATTATAAATGATAAAAATATGTCAAAATTGTAACAAACGAATAAAGCATACCATTTTTTTACTGATAACTTAGTTTTATTTTACTATGACACATCTTGTCTACTTGTCAGCAAATAAAATCTTGATTTTATTTCATTTTTAAAAATCACCTTACTTTCCACAATATCAGAAGGAACTTGTGTTCGTACAGATTTTTGTACCATTATGTATGGGAATTAAGTAACATGTTATCATAATTATTAGAAGCAACAAAAAGGTATGCATTCATTAACTATTTATGCATAATATTATATTCGCCCAGGACTGGGTTATTAGGTTATTAATTATTAGCCTGGTCCATATCTGGTTCATTGTGTTTCTGCCCAGATAAAAAAAAAGCATTCAGCTGGTGTTCTTATGCTTAAGGCTAGATGCAGTTTATAGGGCAAAAGGCAACAGGGAAATTTAACTTTTAGTTTTGTGTTTTTCCATTAATTGGGCCATACAGTCTTATAAGCAACATTGCACACAGTTTGGCCTTGAGGTTTGCAAGTGTTTTGTGGATCTTTTGTAAATTCAAACATAGTTTATCCGCCATGTAGCAGACTACAGCTACAGAGACTTTTCTTAATTGCTTTTCATGCATATTTGGGAGAAACAATAGACCTTTAAGCAAGGGTTTTGTGGCTTAAATGGCAGCTTAAAGTGCTTCCTTTCCAGTATTTATTGTTGACAACTCAATTAGCATGCCAAAGCAGCTGCAGGCTCCCCAAGGCAGGGTTAACCCAAATAAAAACACAAAAATTTCTAAAATACAAAATGGATATAATTAATGAAGATGCAGTTCTCTTATTTGTTTAAAACTAAGGAATACCACAAAATCTTGCCAGTTTTACCAAATTAAAAATGATCTAGTGGAAAGTCACAAATTTGAGCAATTTTTATTCCATTTTTATCAGTGACACAACCATTGAGGTTGTCTTTGAATAAAAAGTGACTGAGAGAAACAGAAACACTCCCAACCAGCTTCTATGAGGCACATATCACCCTGATACTCAAAGCAGGCAGAGACAAAACAAAGTAAGAAAACTACAGACCAATCTCCCTGATAAACACAAATGCTAAGACCTTCTAAAAAATATTAGCAAACCGAATCCAAAGACTAATCGAAAAAATTATTTTACATCATGACCAAGTAGGATTCATCCAGGAATGCAAGGATGGTTCAACATTCACAAGTCAATCAACATAATATATCATATCAATAAGAGAAAAAAATACAAATCATATGATCATCCCCCCCCCCATCAATAGACGAAGAGAAAGCATTTGATAACATCCAGCACCTGTTCATGATTAAAACCCTCCAAAAAATGGGAATTGAAGGAACCTTCCTCAAGATAGTTACAGCCATCTACCAAAAGCCTACAGCGAGTATCATTCTCAAGAGGGAAAAATTGAAAGTCTTCCCCCTAAGATCAGGGACAAGACAAGGTTGCCCCCTTTCACCTCTTTTATTCAATATAGTACTGGAAGTACTTGTCATAGCAATCAGAGAAGAAAAGGACATTAAGGGCATCCAGATAGGTAAGGAAGAAGTCAAGCTATCACTATTTACAGATGACACATTATACCTAGAGAACGCTACACTCTCTACCAAAAAGCTACTAGAAACAATAGAAACCTATTGTAGAGTGGCAGGGGTACAAAGTCAATACTCAAAAGTCAGTGGCTTTCCTATATACAAATAACGAAAGAGAGGAAAGGGATATTAAGAAAACAATCCCATTCACAATTGTGCCACAGAAAATTAAATACCTAGGAATCAGTTTGACGAAGAATGTAAAGGACCTCTACAAAGAGAACTACAAAACAGTACTTCAAGAAATAAAGGAGGACACAAGGAAGTGGAAACACATCCCTGCTTGTCGGGAGCTCCGCCAGAGTCCCCAACAGTGCCGGGAAGCGAGTTCCCTTCTGCCTCCAAAGCTGGCGGGGAATGGATGAAGACTCAGGAATCCGATGTAGTTTTAAAAGGCTTTACTTATCACAGGCTCAGGCATACAAGTCAGCAATAGGAAAAACCCTGTGCTTAGGATTCCCAGCTAGAACCCCCAGACACGTGTAGGCCAAGATGGCGGCCACCACGTGTTAAGGCCCTGTAAAAGGAGAAGAATACAAGACTCCCAAGAAGGGTGAGCGCTCACGAAGAGAGAGCCCAAAAAGAAAGCCCGAGAGAGAGGAAGCAGGCTAGTATTATACCCCTGCAACTCGGACCTCCCTCCCACTGTTATGGAAAGCAGGGAGGGTCAAATGCCCTTAGGTAATCCCTCCCTGCACCTCACCTAGGCCCTTTTATATGCTAATGTTTTGAGCCAAGATCTGCCTGGAAATGCCTTTATAGGGTAGAGAAGGGGGTTTCTGAGATGGCAAGTCTCTGTACCAAAGACTAATACTAATGCCAGTTAAATATTTCCCCAAGCCTTCACAAGTCTCTTCTACTTCATGGTAGTTTTGTATTTTAGTTGCCTTTGAGTATATCAGGGAGCCATGCTTGTTTGCTTGGAGGCAAACAGCATTTCTCTCTGGTCTAATTACTTAGGGATCCTACGTGGCCAGGCAAATATGCTGGTAAGATCTAGCTAGTCCCACGATGATTGTGGTACCATGGGAGAATATTTATACCAGCCAGTACAGAATACATGGTCAGATAAGACTGCCACATTCAGACTATCCCCCTATCTATGAAGTGACTGGCAGGAGGCAATCCAGGGCAGATGCAGAGGCCTAGGCTTTTAGGTGTCCTGCAACACCTGCTCATGAATCGGAAGAATCAACATTGTCAAAATGATAATACTCCCCAGAGCTTTATACAGATTCAATGCCATCCCTACAATGATACCCATGATATTCTTCAAAGAAATTGACCAAACACTTCTGAAATTTGTATGGAATAAGAAACCCCCCCACAAATAGCTAAAACAATCCTTGGGAAAAAGAAAATGGGAGGCATCACCTTCCCCAACTTCAAACTCTACTACAAAGCAGTGGTAATTAAAACAGCATGATAATGGAATAAAAACAAACCTGTGGACCTATGGAATAGAGTTGAGTATCCTGACAACCAGCCTCAAACACAGAAACAATTAATCTTCGATAAAGGAGCAAAAAGTATGAAATGGAGCAAGGAAAGGCTCTTCAACAAGCGGTGCTGGAAAACTGGGCAGCTACGTATAAAAAATTGAATGTGAACCTCTGTCTAACACCATGCACAAAAAATCAGATCAAAATGGATTAAATAAGGGCCGGAGCGATAGCCCAGCAGGTAGGGTGTTTGCCTTGCACGCAGTCAGCCCCTGCAAGCCCAGGTTCGATCCCGGCATCCCATATGGTTGCCCGAGCACCACAAGGAGTGATTACTGAGTGCAGAGCCAGGAGAAACCCCTGAGCATTGCTGGGTGTGACCCAAAAAAGCAAAAAAAAAAAAAAAAAAAAAAAGGATTAAAGATCTCAATATCATACCTGAATCCATAAAGTACATTGAAGAAAATATAGGAAAAACCTTCCACGACATTTACACTAAGGACATCTTCAAAGAAGAAACACCACTAACAAAACATCCAGAAGAAAAGATAAACATATGGGACTGCATGAAGCTAAAAAGCTTCTGCACCTCAAAAGAAACAATGACCAAGATACAAAGACAGTTCACAGAATGGGAAAGAATATTCACCCAATACTCATCTGATAAGGGGTTAATATCCAGGATATATCAGGCACTGGTAGAACTTTACAAGAAGAAAACAATCAACCCCATCAAAAAATGGGGAGAAGAAATGAGCAGAAACTTCGATAAGGAAGAAGTTCGAATGGCCAAAAGACATATGAAAAAAAATGCTCTCCATCATTAGTCATCAGAGAGATGCAAATCAAAACAACAATGAGATATCATCTCACACCACAGAGAATGGCACATATCCAAAAGAGCAAGAACAACAAGTGCTGGTGTGGATGCGGGGAAAAGGGGAAACTCATCCATTGTTGGTAGGAATATCGACTGGTACAGCCTTTCTGGAAAACAATATGGACATTCCTCCAAAGACTAGAAGTTGAACTCCCATTTGACCCAGCCTACCACTCCTGGGAATATACCCTGGGAAGCCAAAAACACACAGCAGAAATACAATCCCTACTTTTATGTTCATAGCAGCATTATTCACAATAGCTAGAATCTGGAAACAACCAGAGTGCCCAAGAATCCCGAGAATTGATGACTGGATAAAGAAACTGTGGTACATCTACACAATGGAATACTATGCAGCTGTTAAAAAATAATGAAATTATAAAATTTTCCTATAAATGGATTGACATGGAGAGGATCTTGTTGAGTGAAATTAGCCAGAAGGAGAGAGTCAGATATAGAATGACTGCATTTATTTGCGTGATATATATATGTATATATATATGTACATATTATTATACCAATATCCAAGGTCAGGTGAAGCATGGATCAGGAGGTCTTGTCAAAGATGGAAGTTATCACAAACATGTGGGAATCAAAGGCTTGGTAGGACAGAGAATGGAACAGTGTGCCAATAATTGTCAAAAGTGCTAATACCAACCTAGAAATGAGCATTAAATACAGGCAGAAAGATACACATGATAACCTCTAAGTATATGTATTACAATCCACAAATTGTAAGAGAATGAAGAGAGAAAGAGAGAGAAAGAGAAAGAGTGAAAAGAGATAAAGAACCTGTCATACAGGTAGGCTAGGAGAGGGGGAGGGAATCGGGGACACTGGTAGTGGGAAATGGGCACTGGTGGAGGGATGGGTGCTGGAACACTGTATGGCTGAAACCCAAACATGAACATTTTTGTAATTTTTTATCTCATGGTGGTATAATAAAATATATTTTTAAAAAAGTGATTGAGGGGCCGGAGCGATAGTCCAGCGGGTAGGGCGTTTTTCCTGCACGGCCGGCCCCCATGCCGCCCAGGTTCGATCCCTGGTATCCCATATGGTCCCCCTGAGCACCGCCAGGAGTAATTCCTGAGTGCAGAGCCAGGAGTAACCCCTGAGCATTGCCGGGTGTGACCCAAAAAGCAAAAAAAAAAAAAAAAAAAAAGATAAAAAGTGATTGAGAGAGAGGGCGGGAGAGAGAAAGAGAGAGAAAATAAAAGGAAAAGTGCCTGGTATAGAGTCAGGCTGGGGAAGGGGGTTGGAATTTGGGGCCATTGGTTGTGGGACTAGGGCACTGGTGGAGGGCAGATGCTGGAAAAATATATGACTGAAACCCAATCATAAACATTTTTATAATTGTGTATTGTACAGTAGTATAAGAAAAAATTAAATTTTAAAAAAATTGACCCCTTCTTAGCCAAAATAAGTATCCTGTAATGGCATTTTGTAGACAACTCTCTCAGCAATGATATTTTGGGCAGGCATAAGTACATGAAAGTGTTTATTTGCCAAAGGTGGTTCCTCAAGTACAGACAGATACAAGACAACGAGAATTCAATTGTAGGTAAATGGTGGAGATTCTTGGGGCACAATGGGAGAAACTCCTGGGCTGGAACCTGGCTCTGCAAGCATAAGGTAACAATTTGCTGGGATATTCTGAGGCTTCCAGTACTCTTCACTCTCTAGTTCACCTGGCACCAGTTGGGGTGCCCATTAGAGGCACAAGTAACCAACACTGCCCCTCTAGAGTTTGGGCACAAGATTGAAACAACAACTCACACAACTATCAGGCTCTCGTGGATCCTTGTTCAGAATTCATGCTTCGACAAAAGGACTTCCCAGGAAGTACCACTTACTTCCTATGGCTCAGGGTCCACTTTAGATGTCACTATGATGTGAAAGTGTAAAATGGGGGGGGGCATGGCATGGAGCAATAGTACAGTGGGTAGGGTGTTTGTGTTGCACACAGTCCACCCATATTCAATCCCCCTCCACCCGTCCCACATCCAATATGGTCTCCTGAGCACTGCCAGGAGTAATTTGTAAATGCCAGGAGTAACCAGGAGTCCCTGAGCATACCCAGGTGAGACCCGCCGCCCAAATAAAAGAGAGAAAAAGAAAAAGAAAGTGTGGGATGGGGCAGGGACCCCACTAGGAAATAACTGGGTGGCTGCCTTGCTACCTGCCCTACATAGCTTTACATACCAAAAATTCTACAGAGCGATTGGAGGCCTCTCATTCCATCAGAATCTTCCCAACATAGGTAGCTCCTTTCCTATTATTCTTTGTCTTCAATTTTCCAATATTTTGAACAGTTTTTAAGGTTTAGCACTTTATTGTCAAACAACTTTAAATGTAGTCTCTTCACCCCTAAGGTCTCGTGTTGGTACACACCATTTTCTGCTACCTCTGAGATGGTTGGACATGTCAAATATTGCTGGACTTCAGAATAAGTGTTTGAGGAGGACCGGAGCAATAACACAGCAGGTAGGGCGTTTGCCTTGCAAGCAGCCGACCCAGGTTCAATGCCCAGCATCCCATGTGGTCCCCCCGAGCACTGCCAGGAGTAATTCCTGAGTGCAGAGCCAGGAATAACCCTTGAGCATTGCCGGATGTGATTAAAAAAAAAGTAGTTAAGGAATTTTTTGTGTGAGAGTAGTGGAGAACAGAAGTCCACTAAAAGTAGGGAAATTTCCACATTACTAACTCTTTCAAAAAATCAGGAAAGCAGTCCAGATAAGGCACATACCTTCCCCTTAGCTGACCCTGGAATAGCCCAAGCACCTTCAGAGATGATCCCTGAGCACAGAGCCAGGAGGAAGCTCTGAGTACTGCTGAGTGTGACCCAAAACAACTCCCCTCTCCCCATCAAAAAGAGCACAAGAAACTGTTTCTGAAGGCCAATGGAAATGAATTAATACAAATTTTCATGAGGACTTTTATGTATAACAGAGTCTGACTTGAGCTACAGATGTAATTCCTTAAGAAAGTCACTTTCCAAGCCAACATCTCCTTCTGGAAACCTATGTACTTTCAATAACTTTGTGTTATTTAAACCCTAATTATTTAAGGAGTTGAGAATTATGTTTTTGTTACATTTGCAGCTATTGAGTATGATCTATGAATCTATATTCCTAAAGGAAAATGTTGGAAGAACAACATAACAAACTGTTTCTGCATTTTAGAATACACTAAATATTTCTCAGTTTTTTTAATTCTCTAATGCTACAGATATCACATAGAAATATGAATTTACCAGAATTTTAAACCACCATATTATATTTAATTTTAATTGATATTTTGAACTTTCAGTTACATTTGGAAGACTAGAAAGTCAGATTAACCAATATTCCTTTGCCTTGCTTATTGGCAGAAACAACAATTGCTGGCAGGTGTATAATTGTTTCTTGCAGGCCACTAGAAAATGTGAACTAACTCTGGTAGCACAGTTAAAGTCTCCTGTATGAAGACAGTATACAGATTTCATGTATCTAATTAATTCCTTTATGCAAGCAAATTAAATGATGCAAAATCTAACAACCTCATCCTATTTTATCGAACTTTCAAAGAGCTGTTGGCATTGCCAAATGCATGCAAAAGTAGTCATAGCCATTATAATATTAATAAATGCCTTTCTAGATATTTCTGATATAACTTTCACGAGATTGCTGTAACCTTTGGTTGCAGGCAATACTTCACTTCAAATGCCAACATCCTTTTATTTTATTCCTTATCCCCTTCCCTTTGCTTTATTGTTGATGACATTGAAATGATTGGGAATGCACGTACACTCGGCAGCAGTGCTCACGCACTGGAATTGCTGTTGGAGTTGCACTTCAGTTGTGCTCACCAATTTTTTGGTTGTAGTGCTCACTGGGGGCATCTGTGGTCCTCCCACATGTTCTCACAAGGGCCACACATCCTGGTCATGGTACTCACACAGCTTTTTGGATGCAGCGCTTGCCAGAGGTGGCAACCACTTTGCCAATGCACTCATGCCCATGTGTCTGCTGTACCCCAGTCATCATTTCTAACACTAAGGATCACAAACAGCAGAGCTACATAGATCGGGCTGGAAGTATGTGGAGACTCCAGGGATTGTATTATCTGTTGCAGACCAATGCAAGGAAGGCATGTTAAAGCCTAACCTAGCCCACTCAGTATGCTTAGCTAATGGGGAGCCCCACTGACAATTCTTTTGCCATCCACACCATCACAAAGGCAGATACCAGGATATGATCTGTCATAGACTCTACAATGCCAGTGTTAACTGGGCCATGTTGGTTGTGCTGGGGAGCCCCAGATTGATGTCATTATGCCCCACGGGTGGCTTATGTGAGGCACAGAAGAGAGAGAGGAATAGGTGGCTCTCGGAGGCAGAAGTCACAGGGAGTTCGTGGAGATGGAGCTGGAGTCCCCATTCCCCTCTCTGACCGGTCCCAGAGTTCTGATGGCCCCACCCACGAACTGCCTCAGGGCAATCGGCCATCATGCAGAGACTACGGGGAGAGCTGCCATCCGGCTCTCCCTAGCTCAGCTGACCATGAGGTTCCAATGAGGCAAGATGGGCTTTTGGGGTTGGCCCATCACCTCTGTAGGGCCTCAGAAGCAGCTGGATGAGACTTGCTCACCATAATAGCTGCCATTTTTGGGGTCCGGACTCCACAGCTCATCAGAATCCACCCAAGAGAGATGTTGATCTCAAGACCAGCTTAGCAGAGCAGCCGAATTCAAGCCCAGGTAGGAAGCTCTTGAAGGTGGAAGTCACCAGGCTTTCGTGGAGATGGAGCTGGGGTCCCCATTCCCCTCTCTGACCCATCCTGGAGGCCTAGTGGCCCCGCCCACAAACTGCCTCAGGGTGATTGGCCATCATGCAGAGACTCAGACCGAGGGGGAGAGCTGCCACCGGCTCTCCCTGAGTCACGTGGCCGCAAGGTACATCAAACTAATGGAACCAGTTATGTTCTAGAATATATTACAATCTACAACGTGTAAGAAAGGTAAGCAAGAAGGAGAGAGAGGAGAGAGAGAGAGAAGGAAGGAAGGAAGGAAGGAAGGAAGGAAGGGAAGGAAGGAAGGAAGGAAGGAAGGAAGGAAGGAAGGAAGGAAGGAAGGAAGGAAGGAAGGAAGGAAGGAAGGAAGGAAGGAAGGAAGGAAGGAAGGAAGGAAGGAAGGAAGGAAGGAAGGAAGGAAGGAAGGAAGGAAGGAAGGAAGGAAGGAAGGAAGGAAGGAAGGAAGGAAGGAAGAGGAAGGAAGAGGAAGGAAGGTGTGGGACGCCCTCGACCGCCTCCCGGTGAAGAACGACCACAACAGGATTCTTCTCAGAACACGCTTTACTGGAGCTCTTTTAGTTTGAAATTTATGATGGCGAAAAGGACCCCGACCCTTTGTGCAAGATGCTTTTATACAGTGCTATTCGGGCGTGTCCGTTTCCCATTGGCTGGCGCAAATGGTGCGAGTCGACGTGTCCACTTCCCATTGGCCGGCGCAGGTTGTATGAGCTCATACGAGCTCGTACAAGCTGATGAAACATGCCCTGATTGGACAAAGCCCAATCACACCACGCCAGGGACTCTGCACATGAGCGGGACACAGGACCCTGCGCATGCGCGGAGTCCAGCACCGAAAATGGTGCCCAACATCTCCCCCCCTTTTTGTTTTATAAAAGACACTTAGGCATCTACCCAATCAAGGCCAATACCTTCCTCAGCACCAGCCGATCGAGCGTGGTTGCCTGGAGAAAGAGACACCTGGACGGGCCGCGGTACATCACTAATGGAACAATTTCTAGAATATATTACAATCTACAACGTAAGAAAGGTAAGCGAAGGGAAGAGGACCTCTTTACACCTTTCCTTGTGCAATGGCACTAAGCCTAAAGAGTGCAAAGGCTGTAACGTGCTATTAAACATGTCTTACAGGGTGCAATGGCAACAAGACCTCCTGGTGCCAAGACCATGTTCAAAGATCTCTCTTGAGGCTAGCAAGCCAAACCTGGGGAGATGCGCCTTGCTCCAAGGCTGCCATGGCCTGTATGATTACAGCTTGATCCTGGGCATGATGTGCTCTAAGTTTGCATAACAACCAGAGGCAAAGGAACACGCCAGCACAGCAAATTGCACCAAAAATTCCCACCCCCACCCATTCCTTAAAGAAGTTAAAGGCGGAAAACATCCACTCAGTAAAGGGAAAACATCCACTCAGTAAAATTCCCAAGGGTAATGGGTTCAACTTGAGTGGCGTTAAGAGCAACAATGTCCATCAATTGCCGATATAACAAGTCCTCCGTCTCCTGCGACCAACTGCCCACAAGATATTTCACAGTCATTTTGCTTTCGTTGTTTGACTTTTCATATTGGCACTGGCATCAGTCATGTCCTGGTTATAGCCCAAAGTCATTCCTTCTTCCCGAAGCTCTGCTGCAGATTCATCAGCAACGTCAGAATGATCAGCTCTCTTGTCATCTTGATGGATGAAGTGCGTCAGTCTTTCCGGTACCCAAATTGGATCTTCCTTGTCCTGTGGAAAAACACAAACAGCTCCCCTGGATCCTGATATTACAGGATCCAGTCCATACCATTTGTTATCCAAAACATTTTTCCATTTTACTTTTATATTAGTAGAACAAACATTATTGGCATTTTGGGCTAAGCATTCCACAAGAGCTATGGTAAAGCTCGCAGAAAAACCATAACTCCTGGTTGCCTCAGCCAAATCTTTAAGTTGCTTATATTCCACTGGCTGATGGAACCGATTATGTGTGGTAGCATCCTCAAATACAGGAAAGGCCGAAGCCAATTTTCTCTCTGTTTTATGTGTTCGCTCCTGCTACTGTATCCAAATTCACCTCCCAAATTTACTTGCTCTGTATTCCACTCTTTCCACATGTCTCCAATTAGCTAGACCTTTTCCAGATTTGTTTTTACTGATCCTTTAGCCTGAAAGGTTAGGCAGGACCACTGTTACTCCATCTTGAAGACTAGACTCCATATTGTGCCTCAGGGTCATGAGTTTACAGCCTAGTAAGAAAAACATACCAGGCCCCAAGGGCATTGACATAAATGAACAGGTAACATGGATTGTCGGGCGCCCGCCGGGGTCTCCGACGGCCGGGAGGCGAAGTTCCCTCACCTCCGGCCGGCAAGGAATGGATGAATCTCAGGAACCGAGCGGTTTAAAAAGGCTTTACTTATCACAGGTTCAGGCATACAAATCAGCAAAAAAAACCGTGCTTAGATCCAGGCTAGAATCCCAGCCACGAGGCCAAGATGGCGACCACCACGGTAAAACTTCCAAGGGGAATAAACGCCAAAGGCGGATCCCACCGGGAGAAGCCCGGGCGGGCGCGCATAACCCCCCGCAACTCAGACCTTCCTCCCATTGTTATGGAAAGCAGGGGCAATCCCTCAGGTAATCCCTCCCTGCATCTCCACCTAGGGCCTTTACTGTGTAATGTTTTGAGCCGGAGGCCTTTGAAATGTAGAGAAGGGGGTTTCTGAGATGGCATGCACTGTACCAAAGATCACACCAATGCCAGTTAAATTCCCAGCCTTCAAAGTCTCCTCTTTTTGTTTTTATTTTTGGGAGCCTCTTGTTTGTTTGAAGCAAACAGCATTTCTCTCTGGTCTAATTCTTGTGTCCTTATCGCTAATATGTGGTAAGATCTAGCTAGTCTCACGTATGTGATAGCATGGGGAGAATATTTATACCAGCTAGTACAGCATACATGGTCGGATAAACTGCCACATTTAGACTACCCCCTTATCTACAGAGTGATTTATGGGAGGCAATCCAGAGCAGATGCAGCGGCCCTTAGGAGTCCTGCAACAATGGATGATTCAAATAAATGCATGAAGGCAAGTTTGACCTTGTTTTTGTTTTATAACAGACTCAGAACAGGACATGCTGACTACTGGCTGTCCAATTTGCTTTTGTACTTTTGCTTTGGCTTAGATAAGAACAGGCCCTCAGAGTGTATATGATGCAAAGGCTTCAGTGATTCGGAGTTCCAGGCCTCTAAAGCTTGTGAACCCTCAGCGCTGAGTCTCTAATGCTTGAACTCTTTTCTGCTGACTCCAAGTCACTCTCCACGACTGGTGGGCGCTTAGTGCTGGGCTCTCTGAGACTCTTTGGCTCGAGAGTCCTCAGCACTGAGCTCTTATATACTTTCTATACTTACATTTCCTGCTTCTGGAGAGCCTGTGTCGGCGATGGCCTAACAAGTCCACCTGGAATGCATCCCCTTCCGTTTTGATTCCCTCTTTTGGTTTTGGGGCTATACACAGCTATGCACACACCTTACTCCTTGCTCTATGCTCAGGGATCACCCCTAGAAGGGCTTAACGGACCACATACAGCACCAGGAATCAAACCCAGATCAGTCATGTTCAAGGCAAATGCTTTCCCTACGGTATTACCACTCCATCAATGCATACATCTTATTATACTGGAAATCAGTTGAATGTCTCTCTTTCTTAGAACGCCTCCCTACCTAGATTGAATCCAGACTTTGTGAAATCTAATGTTTAAATAAAACATTTTTATGGGAAAAAATCTTAAATTTGCAAAGTTTACAAAATTAGAGGATTGCACCTAACAAGTGAAGGATCCAGAAATTTAAATTCATTGACTGCCCTGAGATTCTAAGTCTATCAATACCCATGTCAACCATGCCTTCTCCCCTCAATCTCCACCTCTATCTAACAGTCTATTATTGCATCGTGTTTGTAATACTTAGTACTTCTCATAAGCTGTCATTTGTCTCAACTGTCTTCATCATTTAATTGTACATTCCACATACAAGAATTCCTTTGCTAAACATTGAGTCTGGCAGAGCGGTATCTGAAGACGCATCCTAAAATGAGTGAGTGACAGTCTTATGATGCTAGATTAGCACAAAGCGATACTTTAAGTTTAAGTTTGCATGTCATTAAAGCAAAGTTTTTCGAAGTTATGAAATTTGCCTATAAATGGATGGTCATTGAGAGGATCATGCTGAGTGAAATTAGCCAGGGGGAAAAGGACAGATATAGAATGACTGCATTTATTTGCGGGATATAAAAATAATAGCATGATACCAATACCCAAGGTCAGACAAAACATGGATCAGGAAGTCTTGTCAGTGGGTAGAACCTACTGCAAATGTGTAGGAGTCAGAGGTTAGACAATACAGAGAAAGGAACAGTGTACTGATAATTATTGTAAATGATGATATCAGTGACCATGGCGATCATAACAACATGTCCACAAGGCAGTCCTGGGGTCAGAACAGAAACCAGCTGGGGCTCCTCCATTTCTTTTCCAGTTTCTGGATTGCCAAATTAAGCTCCACAGTAACTGAAATGTCCATGCACAGACCACAGGCTTGAGCATACACAGATAACTTATAACGGAATCTAACAATACTCCCAGGTACCCAAGTTCACTGCCCTTTCCCTCACTCACATGAGACTTCCTCTCTCAACCATTACTTAAGGCACAGGAAAAGTCACAGAATTGGCAAACTCACATTCAGAACGTGTTAAGTACTCCAGGAAGGTATCCACTAAGAGTAATCATGCTTCAGGGTGAATGCAGGTACACGCACTGCAAAACACTGGCACTGCCCAAATGCTAATGGGGTGCTCCACTTTGTGCTCAGTCCTTGGACTGCACATGGAAACAAAGCAAAGCATGCCACTGTGCATAAGCAAGTGTGGCAATTCCGTACTACTGTACAGAGTCCAAAGAAAATTGATTGGGAGGACTCAGTATGTGGAAGTGGAATCTGTCACAACTCCTACCCTACACATGAGCAACACATGTTGTAATTCTGCAACTAATGACAGCAGTCTGTGAAAAACGCTTTATTGTGTAAATGTTCACCTAAGCTGCTCAGAGGATTCAGTGTCTCTATATACAGAGGATGCCACCCACGGAAACTCCCTATGGGAAAGTGGGTTTTAGGTACTTGTCCATCAGGGATGTGTTCATAGTGCTGCACTACCTCAGAAGAGAGGGAGTCAGTCCCTCGACTGCTAAGATCAATCTTGCACCCATCAGCAGTAAAATAAAAAAAGAAGCTTTTCAACAACTATGTCAGGCTATTACCTTGACTACCCTCACAGGGAATGTAAGTTTCCTAAAAATGGAAGATACACAACAATTAGAATTAAGATGCCCACTGAAGGGGCACCCAAACCTGATTCTGTGTAGTCTCTTATTTACTTGGTCTTATCTGCTTTACCATCATTAAAATTAGAAGGGGGCCACAGGAAAAGTAGAAAAAGATACAGAGGTCTTAGAAAAAATATGGGAAGCTGGTGATAAACAGTCTAAGCAAAGTAAGGAAAACAGAAGAAATGAATAGCTTTGGCCTCCCAGAACACCTGCCTCTCCCTCAGCTTCATGAGAAAAAAAGTGATAAAAAGGCAGCTTAGCAGTCTTATGTAAAATTCAGCAATTCTATTCTAGACCTTATTGGAGAAACTGGAATTTATTCCTACATGTGTGGAATTGTTCGTGTTTTGTGTAGTGGGGTGCTGTTGCAGGGCCTTTTGCCATCATCCGATGCTGTCAGGTGTATTTTTAAGTGTACAAGTTGCCTGAGGTTGCTCAGTGAGCTGAAACCACCCGTTGCAGGGTGTGTTTTGAGGAGAGCTCTAAAAGACTACAACATCTGTGTCTGCATCTTTGTTAGTTCACCGATTTTCCTCTTGTCCTGCTTAATCCTGCTGGGATTGTTTATACTTCACGGTGTTACTTTGCCTGTCATTCTCTCAGTCATTGGTGAAATGATAATGACGTAGTGTTTCTGAACATCAGCTTGGTTACATTGCAAGTCATAGTCAGTTACAGGGCAGCTGTCCTTCCCATGCCTGACCATGAAGCACCCTGACGCACAGTAAGTCAGTTATAGGACAGCTATCCTTCCTGTATCCCGACCATGAAGACATTACAAGGTTAATTTCTAATGGCACTTTTAGCCTTGAAGTTTAGCGGAGCACTGTGGTCTGTGCAGGTGGTAGATAGATATTGCTCAACTAATTATACACATGCCTACGAAGACATGCACCTTGTGTTGCTTTATTTATTTGATTGTACACATAGCTGTTCCTTCAGTTTCTGACATGTTTATTCTAAGCATGCTTTTGATTTAATTTGGGTGCACTGACAGCTGAAGCTTTCACAAGCAGGTCTTGAGTGCATATCTTAATGGTCTTACCACAGTCTGGCTTAATAGCTCTTTGATCTACTTGGCAGGATACTGCTGTGTGCATCCTGTGGCTTACACTTCTGCATGACCCTTGAATGTCTGTTACAAGCATCATGTAGTATGTTGTCAAACATACCTCCTTTCATGTTGGCATCATTGCAATTTTGTGGCATTAGTGTCCTTTATTTCCAGATCACAGATGTATAGCATTAGTACTGAGTCAGCCACTCAGTCAAGCATGGGCATTCATTTTTTTTAATTTTTAACATTATTCCACCCCGCAGAGGGTGGAAAAAATGTTAAAAAAAAAAAAATAAATGCGGGTGGAGTGCTTTGTCTCCCGGGTGTCTGCTGGGGCTTCGGCTCGCTATGAGCTCGGAGGGTGCAGTGGGCTGCGCCACCTCTTGGGAGGACAGAGTCCCCGGAGTCTCCAAAAGGTTCCTGCCTCATGTGTGTCCTCCAGGTCAGTGTGTCCCAAGGCGGCAGCAGTCTCACTGAGGAGACCGAGTGGCTGAGCCGCCCACCAGGTCCAGACCCCAGAGACCGAGGCTGTAGCCGCTTACCAGACCCCCGGAGACCGAGGGCGTAGCTGCCCTAGGTCGGACCCCGAGACCGAGTGGCTGTAGCCGCCTCAAGGCCAGACTCCCGGAGACCGAGTGGCTGTAGCCGCCCCAAGGTCCAACCCCGAGACCAAGGGCTGAGCCACTCCAAGGTCCAAACCCCACGGCAGGCAGCGGTTCTCAGGCAGGGTGGGCACTGCCCCTGCCCACGTGGACTTCCTACCTCACCTTCAGACCGTGCCCAGTCTTGGCCTCAAAACTGCTGTTCTGGGTTCCAGGAATATGGCCTGGGCTCAGCAGTTGACCTTCACTTTCCTAAGTGGCTTCCCAGCGTTCCTTCCCCCAGCTGGGTTTTGGGGGCAAACAGTGATCGATAGAAGGAGACTTAGCAGAGTGGCCCAAGGGACTGGGGCCCCCTGCTATACACGCCACTCACACCCAGGGCTGAGCACCAGCCCTGTCTGTGCAACACGCCACTCACACCCAGGGGCGGGCACGGCCCTGTCTGTGAACACGCCACCACACCCTGGGGAGCACCCCGCTGGGCTATAAGCCTGGTGCCCCTAGTGGTATCAGGAAGAGCACGCAGCCCCAGGAAGGTCGGCGGTCTTTGGTTTCGAGGCAGTTCCTGCAGCACCATAGGAGCCTTTGCACCCCGTGGAGTGGAGCCCGGGAGGCAGGGGGCCTGGAGCTGGGGCAGGTGCCCACTGCAGTGCTCCCCCCGCCTGACTGGAGATGAGTCTTGGCAGAGGGGGTGGACATGCTGCTGATCCGGTTTCACAGTCTAGAACGAATCTGTCGATGGTCTGCGAGGGCAGCCGAGGATGGCACAGTGAGGGGACAGTGGGGCTGGGGCCAGCCCTGCCACCCGCCGGCCTGAGTGCAGAGTTCAGGTCAGAGGCAGCTCTGATGCGAAGGGCCACAGCAGGGATTTGTATCAGATAAAAGCATTTGTAAGTATGAGCTGGGGCAGGCTGCTGCCTCCCGCCACCGGGCAGATGGCGGGATAGCACTGGCCCGAGCCCAGAGAGCCTGCAACACCCCCCCCAGGCCTCACACCCACAGCACCGCCCATCACCCTGCGCAGTTTTAATCCGCCGCCAGTGCTGATCAGAACAGACATGGGGCAGCTACTTGCTCTCTCTCTGTGCCCAGCTGCTCACAAGGAGCCCAGGAGAGGTGGCGGGTCCTAGCCCTGGCCCCCAGCCCAGCAGAGCCTTGCAACAAGCCAGACGACTCCCCACCCATGAGGGCCTCCATTCCACTCCGACCCTCTCCCCCAGAACTCCACCCAGCAGACCAGCTATACAGTCCGGCTTAGAGATGACTGCAAGAGTATGCTACCTGCACGGCAGGCACTGGGCTACCCGTGTTGTATTTGATATGCCAAATACCAGTAACAATTATAGACCTCATTCGGGAATGGATTGTGGCTCTTTATGTTCCTGAGCAAGCAGAGCCCCTCGGGCTCTACTAGCATGAGACAGGACATATGGAGATGTTACTGGGGCCCGCCGAGCAAATCGATGAACAACGGGAAGACAGTGATACAGTGATACAGTGAACATTTTATTATGCTGATCCAGAGACTCACAAACATGGGGCTGAGCTGCTACCGGCTCTCCCTGAGCCCAGCCGCTCACGAGGCACCCGGGAGGAATGGTGGGTTCTAGCCCTGGCCCTCCACCCCAGCAGAGCCTCGCAAGAAACCAGTCGACCCCTCCACTCCATGAGGGCTGCCATTTTCCACATGCGGACTCTCCTCTCGTCAGAACTCCACCCAGCAGAAGAGCTGATCACAGCCGGCTGGCTGCTTGCAGCCACGCAGTTCATGAATAAATGCTGGAGATCAGAGGTGACTACAAGAGTATGCCACCAGCATGGCAGGGCCTGGCAAAGTTACCTATGTCATATTTGATATGCCAAATACCAGTAACAATTATAGACCTCATTCCCATGACCTGATGGAACGGTTTGAGACTCTACTAGCATGAGACAGAATATATGGAGATGTTACTGATGCCCGCTCGAGCAAATCGATGATGAACAGAAAGACAGTGATACAGTGATGATACCAGCATAGAACTGGGCATAGAAAGTAGGCAAAAGGATATACATGATAACCTCTAACTATATGTATTGCAAGCCTCAGTTGTGTAAAAAAAGCAAGAGAGGGGCCGGAGCAATAGCCCAGTGGGTAAGGCGTTTGCCTTGCATGCGGCCGGCCTGGGTTCGATCGCCTGGCATCCCATATGATCCCCCCAGTACCGCCAGGAGTAATTCCTGAGTGCAGAGCCAGGAAAACCCCTGAACATTGCCGAGTGTGACCCCAAAAAAAAAAAAAAAGAGAGAGAGAGAGAGAGAGAGAGAGAGAGTGGAAATTGCCTGCCATAGATGCAGGCTGGGGGTGGGGGGGAATCATGGGACATTGGTGGAGGGAAATGTGCACTGGTGGAGGGATGGGTGCTGAAACACTGTATGACTGAAACCCAAATATAAACACTTTTGTAACTGTATATCTCACGGTGGTATAATAAAAAAAAATTTTAAATAACCATCAAAAAATATTTTTAAAATAAAATTTAAAGCAAGCAAGGAAGCAAGCAAGCAAGAAGCAAGCAAAGTTTTTCTTCCTCCCCTTTACCGTGTAGTAAGAAGAAACTTGAATCATGAAGTCATTCCTGGTGTAAATGAAAAATTATTATGATCACTTTATCTACTTCACGTCTCAGAAATGTCATTTGCTTGCTTGTTTAGGGGCCACACCTGGCAATGCCTGAGGACGTCTCCCAGCTTTGTGTGACACCTGGGGGACTAGGCAGTGCCAGGGACAATATCCGGTGCACTTCATGCAGAGCATGTGTTCCAGCCCTTTGAGCCGTCTCTCCAGTAAGAGAATTTTTTTAAGACTGCAACATAATCAGACAAGTAGAGTAGCTGTCTGAGAGAACTGAGGTAATCAGGTTACACTGCCAGCCACTGTTTTTGGAGAAAGAACTCTGCTTCCACATGGCTTCTGGCCCTGGTGACACTCCCGGGGCTAGAGCGCAGTGCCTCTGTGAGCTCTGGACTCAGGTCTGTTCTCTCTGCTTATGTTATGCTTATGCTTGCTTCATGCTTTAGCCAGTCTGCCTGACCTCATCACTGAAAGAAATTTCCACTCCACAGCGCTGTACTTCTGAGATTCAAGGACCCGGAATTTGTTTCAAGGGAAATTGAGCACTTAGCCCCTAGTATGTTAGAGATAACGTCCTCCTTCCTTAGTTCAAAGGATAAAATTAAGTAGGACTTGATATTTCTAAGATTTATTAAGGTAGTATTCAATCTAAGCCAAAATATTTTATTTTTTATTTTATTTTTTTTCTTTTTTGGGTCACACCCGGCAATGCTCAGGGGTTTCTCCTGGCTCTGCACTCAGGAATTACCCCTGGCGGTGCTCGGGGGACCATATGGGATGCCGGGGATCGAACCCGGGCCGGCACCGGCTGGTCGCGGTGCAAGGCAAACGCCCTACCCGCTGGGCTATTGCTCCGGCCCCGAAATATTTTAAATTTGACTAAGTGTAAAGTGCTCAAGAATGAGGAGAGCTTAGCTTTTGATTGTAGTTAAATATTTTGTACACGACATTTTCACGTGCAAGAAAATGCAGTGCAACTTGCCAATAACAGAATTTTTTTTTTTTTTTTTTGCCTTTTTGGGTCACACCCGGCAATGCTCAGGGGTTACTCCTGGCTCTGCACTCAGGAATTACTCCTGGCGGTGCTCGGGGGACCATATGGGATGCCAGGGATCGAACCCTGGCCGGCATGAGCCGGGCCGCGTGCAAGGCAAACGCCCTACCTGCTGGGCTATCGCTCCGCCCCGCAATAACAGAAATTTTTAATACCAAACTTATCTGTCAATAATGATTATTATACACCTTTCCATATACTATATTTACTGCAATATTTGGCAGGTAAGTCAATATATTACATGGTTTGTATTTGGTTTTCTTGACCTCAGACTGCTAGAATATCTAGAATACTTCAAATATCTTGTCTGCCTTTCATTAGAAGTCCCCAAAAATCCTTCAAAAAAGGAACAAGCTGTATAAATCCAGATACAACTGTATTCCATTTGTCAAATGGCCTGGAATCCACACTATTTTGTGATACATTAAATAGTCAGCTGGTGTGTGTATTTCGTGGTTAAATTACCTGAGGTAGGTTAATTCTGGTGCAACTGAACGTTATTTTGTATACCATGAAGATTGTACATTAGTGTGACCAAATTCAACTCTAAGCTACAGTGTATTAAGCACAAACTTTGGACTGGAGCAGTTTCAAAATCAATTTACATCCAAATAAAAAGGCACTCCAGTGAGAGGCACATTAGAATGTTTAAACTATAAGGCATGTGGGATTCATCAAACAAGGCAGGCAGTTTTAAATCAAGGTTATGGTGAAGGGGTTCAACACACAAGCCGCATTTCTAGGGCACAAACAACACCTCCTCATTACTTTTCTCAGTTTTAGCAGCTAAAATGAAAATGTAAAGGAGAGAACAAAGAATAACTGTCTAGAAATTGTCAACTATCAATCATATTTATAGCTTTCACTATTACCAATATTTCGTTTTTAAAATAAGGAATAATTTTTATCACATTTCAGTACATCCAAACTAGAATCAATGGGAGAAAAATTAAGACCTTAAAAGTTTATAAGATCTGTTTTAAAAGCATTATCTATTTTTTTAATTTGATTTGCTTTGGGGGTGACACCTGGCAGAGCTCAGGTCTTACTCCTGGCTCTGTGCTCAGGGATCATTCCTGGCAGTGCTCAGGAGACGACAATGGGTTCTAGGGAGTGAATTGGATCAGCGACGTGCAAGGCAAATGCGCTTCCCATTGTACTATCACTCAAGCCCCAATTATTGCTCCATTTGTAGCTTTTAGTATCTTCAAGCATATATAAATTTTTCCTGCTGGATTATTCTATTTCATTACTTATCTGCAATTCCTTGTTCATTTATGCAACAAAATAATTATTTGTTGACTAGTGGTGCTTGGGACACCATTTGGAATGTCTGACATCAAACCCTGGTTGACAGCATGCAAGGCAGATGCCTACCCACTGTGCTGTCACTCTGAACTTACGGCGGGGTTTTTTTGTTGTTGTTTTTTTTGTCTTTCTCCTTTTAATGCCCCATTTCTGCTCCAAGCATCTGGTAGTCTCATGAATTTTATCCCAACTTACTTAATTGCTAATGAAGGAGTGAAAGAGCAAAGGGGAGGGGGGCAGTTTAAACATCTTTAAGCACTTACATTTTAAATATTCGTGAAGAGAATAAGGTTAAACACAAAATAGTTAATCTCTAATTATAAATTTTTAGCAATAATCTATTTGAGTAGATGACTAACCTTTCTTAATAATTAAGTCTCTGCTACCAAACCACCTCCCTTCATTAGGTCTACCGTATGACCAAAATATTTAAGCCAGTTACTAGGCATTTGATCAGAATTTTTTTAAAAAAGGGGGAAACTGTAGCCCAATAATCAAATTAGCCTACTTTCAGTTTTAGTAAATAAATTTTTACTGGCGCATCACCAGGCTTATACATGTATGGTCATTATCTGCTTTTTTTTAGCTTCAATAATAGATCTTTAATCACAGAGTGTTTTGCCCACAAAGCCTCAAATATTTGCTATGTGACCCTTTGCAGAAATATCTGCAAGCCTCTGAATCAGGTTGCTCTTTTCAGTTAATTCTTTGGTTATATTCCTATTTTACCAGTATGTACTAGCACAAGCCTTTCTGAGTTATCCTTACTTCCCAAGTCCCATAAAAAGCTGCCTCCGTCTTGAGAACCCTCAGTGTGTAGCCAGGGAATGCAGATCCTGCACTTTTGAAACATAAACACTTTGTCATGATATAATTTTAGTAGTTCTGGAACTCCTAGGAAATGAAAAACACCGAGGAGCTTCTGTAGCAAAACTCAGCTCAGACTGTGGAAACATACCATTGCTAGTGACTTTCCCCTTGTTCAGCTAAACCATGAACCATGACCTCTTTAGGGAGCTAAACTTTTGCCAATAGTTTTAATGTTGTATATGTACCTGCTTTGCTTTTCATAGGAAATAATCGACTACAGTGCATAATATGACATGAAAATCCCACTTTCAGGGCAGGGAAGGTGGATTAGCAGTAGAATGCAAGCCTGGGATATGTGAAGCCCCGAGTTTGACACAGCAAACAAAACAATGACACTTACAACTTGAAAGGTTAGACCTTTCAAAGTAGTCAGAGATATGTTTTGACTTCCAAAAAAATTCATATTTTTTGAATCAAACTCATATCAGTGTTATAAAAATGTATAGAATTGTATGGAGGCTAGAGCAAATAGTACAGTATATAGGTTATTTACATTACATGTGGACAACCTGGGTTTAACCCCCCTGGCACTCCAAATAATACCCTCAGCCCACCTGGAGTAATAACCCCTGAGCTCAGAGCCAGTTATAAGCCCTAAACACCATCAGGCGTGACCCAAAAACTATATATATTAATAATAAATTATAAATTATGTTCTAATGATTTATACTATAGGAATGCACTTTTGGGCACAAATGTCTTTATTTTTTTAAGTAAAGTAAGATCCTTTTATTGTTACTTAAAGAGATGTGAGGAAAAAAATATTTTCGGAAAAAAATGTTTTTCATGCTAAATTTTTTGAACCCAAACCCAAAAGCTGCTCTTGAGTTTTTTAACTTTCTCTGATTTATTCTCTTTTGCTATGTATTGTATTATATTATAGTATATTTAGATTGAATCCATATACACATTTTGGACCAAATGATTATCTTTTTTAGAGTGGGGACATGTTTTTTAGCATTCTCTGGAACAGAGCTGGAAATCGATACAGGCACAGAGGATGAGATGGCCGGTGACAGATCGTCCTACCCTGTACTGAAGACTTCTCAGCTAGATTACTATGTATGGGGGCTAGCTGTTGTCTGTTAACTGAATATTATTTGATTGGAAGACCTCTCTGCAGGGTCCAATACCGGCTCTCCCTGTGCCCAGGCGCACGAGGCACTCAGGAGGAATGCGGGTTCAGCCCTGGCCCGCCACCCCAGCAGAGCCTCACAAGAAGCCAGATGACCCCCCCACCCCAGAGGGCCGCCTTTCCAACAACCCTGCGACCACCCAGCGGAGAGCTTAAATAGCCTCTTGCAGCCACTTCCCACGGTTCATCAATAAATGTGATCAGAGGTACACAAGTACCCACACCTGAAGAGATTAATCGTAAAATTATAGACCTCATTCCCAGATGAAGGAATGGTTTGAGGCTCTTTATGTTCCTGGAGCAGCAGATGCCCTTGGGCTCACTTGCATGAGACAGGACTATGGAGATGTTACTGGTGCCCGCCGAGCAAATCGATGATGAACGGGAAGACAGTGATTATATATTTTAAATTATATATAAACTTAAAATGTGTAGAATTTTAGAATTGAATCTTATATAATTTCTCCAGAATCTTCTTTTTTTTTTTCTTTTTGGGTCACACCCGGCAAGGCTCAGTAGTTACTCCTGGCTCTGCACTCAGGAATTACTCCTGGCGGTGATCGGGGGACCATATGGGATGTCAGGGATGGAACCCAGGTGGGCAGCATGCAAGGCAAATTCCCTACCTGCTGGACTATTGCTCCAGCCCCTCCAGAATCTTCTCATCTTGCTGGTTTTGTTTTGTTTGGGGCTACACCCAGCAATACAGAGGGATTATTCCTTACTCTGCTCAGGGATCACTGCTGGCAGGCTTAGGGAACTATATGGGGTGCCAGGGATCAAACCCAGGTAGGCCATGTGCAAGGCAAGCACCCTACCCACTATGCTTTCTGGTCCCCAAAATCCTATCACTTTTAAATCAAAGTACAATCCATTAGTCTCCTTTAATTCTGAGCACTTACCTCACAAAGCACATTTTTCCAAGTAAGTTTTTCTCCCAGAAAGAGAAAAAGGAATTTCTATACTTTTTTTTTTTGGGGGAAGATTTTCCATCAACCTAAGGATAAGTTGAAGTAATTTTTAAGTCAGTCATTCTAAACATAGAAAAAGCAAACAAGTAAGTAGTGGGCTCTCCTGGGAGGCTTTTTCCTCTTCTTGAGAAGCTCTCAGAGTCCTGTGTGAGAACTACCTCACAGAGCAGACTAAAAGAGTAAAGAGTGACTTAAGTTACACACAAGCCATGCTCCAGGCACTGATCAATATGCTCCACCCAAAACTACCACAAATGTGTGGGAGCAGAGGTTAGGTGAGACAGAGAAAGGAACAGTGGACCAATGATTGCTGAAAGTCTATTACAATCCACAACATGTGAGAGAGGGAAGAGAGAAAGAGAGAAATAGAGATGGAGAACTGCCACGGAGGCAGGTTAGGGAAGGGGGGAGGGTATCGGGGACATTGGTGGTGGCAGGTGGGCACTGGTGGAGGGATGGGTGCTGGAACACTATGGCTTGAAACCCAAATATGAACATTTTTTGTAATTGTCAATAGATAGACAGACAGACAGACAGACAGACAGACAGACAGACAGATAGATAAGTAAATAAATGTAAAAAAATGCTCCACCCAGTTCAAACCAACCTGATGTCATAGTGAACTAAACAGCCGGTTGCAAAGTAAAAAATTTGAGTCCAAGTGCCCATGGGGTAAAGTGGTCATTTAAAAAATTCATACTGGGGCTGGAGCAATAGTACAGTGGGGTGGGCGTTTTTGCCTTCCACCTAGCCAAGCCGGGTTTGATCCCTGGCATCCCATATGATCCCCGAGCACTGCCAGGAGTAATTCCTGAGTGCAGAGCCAGGAGTAACCCCCCTGAGCATTGCCAGGTGTGACCCAAAAAAGAAAAAAAATTAAAAATTCATTACTGTAGTAACATGACGCACAACAGTATAGTAACATGACGCACAACGCTTATGCTTTGGTGTGCAAAGTTCAATGCATGTCTGCCATATCCGACCTGACAGTGGCCATTTTGAGTGACGATATTTGAATGAAGATGAGCAAAGATAGCTCAAGTTCTAAGCTGAAAGTACTGAGTGGCAGAGAAGCTCGAATAAGACTTGATCTGAGAGAAACCCAGAGATGTTACATGAATGTTGACTAGTGAATTTAGAAAACATAAGACAGTTTCTTCTATCTTTTTCATGCTTTTTAAAAAAAAGTTATTTCGAATATTTATTATAGGTATATGAGGGATTTAACCTGCAGAGCAATATGAGAATCAGGACAGCAAAGAAAGGAAGATCTGGGGCTGGAGAGATAGTACAGCAGTTAGGGTGTTTGCTTGGCACGTGGCTGACCCGGGTTCAATCCCTGTCATTCCATATGATCCCCTGAGCACCCCTGAGCATTGCCAGGTGTGGTATCCCCAAAAAGAGGGGAAGATATGAGGGGACACAGGACAATACAATGTTTGTGAGTGTAACAATCTTCATGATGCTTTCTAAAGTTTCCATACACCACCGGAAGTTAGAACTCATAGGGAAAGTTTCAGTTGGGATTTTGCCCATTATCTTTTTTCTTTTGTCGAGCTGAGTCAAAACCATTGTGTTTTTCAGTGCAGTTTACAAGACCTACTATCTCTGGGAAACTCTGCACTCTTCTTTTGCATCTTTTCTTTTTCATTTTAATTTTTGACTTTTTGGGTCACACCCGGCAATGCTCAGGGGCTACTCCTGGCTGACGCAGGAATGGAGTCCTGTCGGGACCTTCCTTTGCATATCCTTAGAGCTACTTACTGCTACACCTGGCGGTGCTCGGGGGGACCATGTGGTGATTGAACCTGGGTCTGCCGTGTACAGGGAAAACGCTCAACCTGCTGTGTTATAGCTCCGCTCCGGCCTTCTGCACCCTTTCAGAGTCAGCAAAAATAATATGAAAATGAAGGAATTGAAATGAACTCAATTCACTATCCCACATGAGAAAAGAAACACCGTGTTCAACTCTCACTTGGCAATTTCTCCCCTCAGGGTTAACTAGCTTCACAGACGCTCTCACCACCCTGGCTGAAGCGCCAGGCTTTCCTAACACACAACCCTACAATTGCGATCTCAGTCTCATCTCATTGTCGCTCTGTGTGGATGGGACAGAGGGTGCTGGGGAGGGCAGCCACAGGACTTCACGTAAGCAGCACCATCCCAGCCATGGTCCTGTGTTCAGCAGACTGTTCTTCCCCCTTTCACTTCTCAGTCAGAGTCAGTCTCTCAAGAGTCTGCACATTCTTCCCTTTTGGACAGGACTGCATTCCCTCGGCACAGGCTCTCTTTAGGATTCCCAGAGTTCTCAACACCTATCATTCAAAGTAGAAACAAATGATCTTTGCATTTTGGCCAAAGGAGAATGGTGTCATTTGTCTTTCAACATGCTGTATGCCTGTCATAATGAAAATATTTAATGAAGAAAATCAGGGAATTAGGTCATGTAAAAGATTTTTCTTTTGAGACCAGGAGTCTGGTGGTGGGAGGGAAGGACCTAAGGAGAAATCAGCTGTCCAGTTTAAACAAAAGGCAGCCTTTCTGATTGGATTTGTAGTAGCCATCAACGTTTAATTTGAACTTTCCTCCAGTCTTTGTTGGATCTCATGCTTTTCTCAAAATTTAAGGACAAACTTTACAATGATGAGGCTTAGCTATTGAGCGGATGCTTCACTCATGTGAAGCCTAGATTTCATCCTCAAATCTAAGGAAAACGTTTTCAAAGGAAAATAGAAACTTAGAGGGGAAAATACCATTTTTGGCTGCTGTAAATAAATTCTTTATCTCTTTTGGGCGATGGGAGGGAGCAGTGAGAAGAACAAGAAGAAAACAGAGTGGGGCTCAGAGCTTATTCCTAGCTCTGTGCTCTGGGGTCAGTCCTGGCAGTGCTCAACTATTAACATCCACCAGAGATAAGATGCAAGTGGTAAAATGCAGGCTTTATATGTATGGGCCCTAGGTATGATCTATGACACCATAGGACATGGTCCCAACAATAGTGACAAAAAAATATAAATTATTAATATCAAAAACACTACCAAAGAATCGCATGTTTTGCATGCACAAGACCAGTTTCAATTCCTAGCACTGCCAGAAGCAACCACTCACATGTACGCCTGGAACCCCACTGGGAATAACCCCCCAAGCAACAGAAGTGTGGGCCTAAAACAACAACAAAATGGTTCATTTGCCTGCACATCCTGTATAAAAGTCATGCCATTGAAATATTTTTTCTTGGTCTAGGGTAAGGATTTTTAAACTTTTCCTAGAAATTTCCATGAGGTTCTCAAGTATACAGTTCATGAAACAGATATACGTGAGCCTGAGTAGGGCATTTGCCTTGCACGAGGCTAACCTGGGTTCCATCCCCAGTATTCCATATGGATTCCCAACGCACTGCCAGGAGTAATTCCTGAGTGTGATCCAGGAGTAACCCCTGAACTCCATCAGGTGTGACCCTCCCCCAAAACAAAAGCAAAAAACCTAGGTGGACACCACATAGTTACATGCTCTCTTATGGAGTAGCAACCTACCATTGAAGCTTTGAAGTAAGGCAAATGAAGAAATGAAGTAAAAATATTTAGGATTAGAGTTGAGGCTGCATTATATAAATCATAAAATATAATGTAAAGCTTATTATGCAGGTTTTTAGACATATAGTCAGTAGATCCTGATTTAAGGAAAACTATTAGCTTCTATTTGACCCTGTGCTTTTTCACAATTCCAGAGCATATCTATCCTTTTATCAACAATTGAAGTAACTTCTGCTTTACTTCAATTTATATCATTAATGCTTAATTATTCAAATATTAAAATTCATTCAAAATAAACACCAATCTTCAAATACATATGTTTCTGCCATGTTCCTGTTTAAAAAATATAATAGCAAATAATTTCTTGCCAAAGGCAATAAGCAGTGCTATTTACTCACAGTGATTGTAATTTTTGTATGTGACTTCTTAATGCGTAACAGATGTGGAAAGACATAGAATTGTCCCACCCCACCCCCTAATGCTCAGAGAAACATATGGCCCCGAATCAGATTACACTCTGTATGTGACAAAGTCAAATGTGTTCATGAAGAAAATCTAAGTTTGCTGTTTTCATTTCTGTTAGTTTATTCAATGAACAGCTAACATATGTTATTGTTTGTCCAGGAAATTAAAATCCTGAAGGTAAACACAGTTTTCCAAAGAAATTTAAAAAATTTGTAATTCCCAAAGTTTGGTATCTTTGAAAGTTAGTTCCTGTTGGAAAAGTCTGAGAGAAGTAATGAGATGTATCTGTATTGAGACATTTAAAGAACAGAGAGTGTTTTGCAGTCTTTATTGGTTCTTGTGCCAGCCCCAGCAGTGCTCAGGGCTATTCCTGCCTATGTGCTCAGGGAATCATGTGGTACAGAGATTGAACCCCAGCCTCTCTCATCCTCTCAGCTCGTTGGACTGTATCTCCAGTCCAAGGGTTTTTAGTCTTATTAGATATGTGAACATTGTGATTAAAATCACATCAATCCTCAAAATAAGCTTGCACATCATTTATTAATAGGGATTTTACAACTATCCAACATAAAAATTAAACGTATTTCATGTTAGAAGCACAATCACTTAGAAACTTTGAATAACTGACAGAACCTATACAAAATAGCAAAATCAAGCACTGCAATGGAAAGTGGCCATCCAAAAATCTGTTGAATCTAAGAATCTGGTCTCTTTCCTTTGCATCATAATTGTATATGTTCTGAGCATACAGAGCTCACATTCTATACAAGATTATTCAACACACAGACAGCCGAAAGAAAACTGTATGTCTAGGAATATTCTGACTTGCCCTGTACATCAAAGGATTTATTGCTTAAAATTCTCTTTTTTGGAAGTGTTGATAACAATTTTGGATTTGGAAAATCAACTCTTTATCCTCTTTCAGGAGAGACCTTGAGAAGGAATGAGGAAAAGATGCAAGAACCTGATCTCCCAGTCCTAACTCCGTGAAGCTCTAGCTGAGGCACAGGAGTCAGGAGGTAGAATCCCAAGTTTCAGTTCCTTTGTTGTCACACTTATGACCTTGTGACACTTGAATTTACTTTTTTAGGTCACAAAAGCAGCATCTAGAAAGGGGTCCTAATCACCTGCGTATAGAGCCCAAAGTTCAAAAGACGGGGCCCTCAAGTTGGTAAATAATGAAACTCTTCTGGGGCTTTGGGGCTCATCAGAAGGAAGAGGTTTTCTTTACACAAAGAAAATATGAATGAATTATTGATTCCCTCTGTGCCTCCTCCAGTCCCGCCCCTGCTGCCCCCTGCCCTCACCCCTACTAGTTCACATTATAAGGAACTTTATTTCAAGAATCAACCAACTTTTCCTTAACAAAGCTTTTGGTAATATTGAATATTATTTCAAAATTCATATTGAATATTTAATTTTGGGTATTCAGTATTCCAACTCCAAACCCAAGTGTCAGCATCCCACCAGTGAGCCAACAAGCTTTATTCTTACGTGATTCTGTGACTCTGTGGAAAGAAACTAAGCACCATTTGCTTCATTAATATTTTATTTTTAGCATTTCATAGCTTGGAAATTTGGTTCCATTCATATCAAACATGTAAGTTGAAGCGAGTAAGACGTGATGATTTACGCAGGTTCTCAAGAAGCCTGCTGGATGAAGGATGTAAAAGAACTGTTTGTCCTCCTGGTCTCTGGGGATCCTTCTGCTGTTTGGATAATCAGAATATGCATTTGGTTCAAGAGTCAGAATAACATCTCTCCTGACAACCACAATTCCTTTGATTAGGCATTTTGCTGAGCATTAAACAGCAAAACTCCAATGCTAAAGTACAGGTCAATGCACAGGCCTGCAATTCAATCCAGCTTGTGTGTGCCTGCAGACACATACATATACAGATGCAAGTAAGTGTGCACACCAGGAAAGAAACCTGTATTTCTCATTGTCCCATAACTAGAGCATTTTGTAGAGCTACATAACTGTTTCTTAAAATTTCTGGTACACATGCATACATACCTCTTCCCTGATCAATGCAACAAGTTAGGCTTGTTATGTTGGGAAGCCACAACCATACAACTTAGCACTGATTCCTGGTGCTTGATCCTTTGTGCTCAGGGATCACTCCTATGGACTCAAGGGACCATACGGAGTGTCAAGGATTGAACCCAGTTTAGCACATGCAAGACAAGTACCCTTCCTGCCTGCTGTACCCTCTCCAGACTTGTTTCTTAAAAGAGAACCCCAGTGGATTCATTTAAAAAGGAAGCAAAATCTATAGAGCTATGCTGAAAACAGCAGATGTCTAGTTACAATTCGATTCTCCAATGCTGATTAGCATATTCATAAACAAATCAAATGCAGTGCCAAAAGAAAAATGCTACTGTTCATGCACCAACAGCTACTGCTTTCAGTTGTTCTTCTCAATCAGGCAAAATGTTCTTTCTCCAGCTACTTATTTTGCTTCCTGTCAATCTTGCAAATAATTCATCTTGTGTGTAGTTTCTTTCTAAATGTTTCCTGGTGCTTGATTGCTTTGCCTGTGTGGCATTTGATTTCA
This sequence comes from Cryptotis parvus, assembly GCA_021461705.1. Lineage (NCBI taxonomy): Eukaryota > Metazoa > Chordata > Mammalia > Eulipotyphla > Soricidae > Cryptotis > Cryptotis parvus. The sequence continues at coordinate 84,641 of JAJIBD010004992.1, forward strand.
AACTGCCATTTTACCTATATAAACATTCAGGGTTTGCAAGCATGAGAATGCCCAGAGGCATGTGAAAATTAGGCTGTAATTAGATCAGCAAAGTATATTTTACAGCATATCAAGCTTTGTATGCCAGACATCTCTCTTTGCTCCAAAATTGCATTCCAATCTAGGTGCAGAACTGTAACTTCACATTTATTCTCCATCATAGAGACCTAGATAACAATGTACTTAATTTATTATTATTATATTTTATTAAAAGAATAATTTCCCATGGTACATGAATTACATATACTTAAGGTTCTGCATCCAGATCACAAAAAGTGGGGTAGGCTAAGGGAAAAAAAGCTAAAAATGAAAAAAAGAATAGGAGTAATATCAGATACCACATGGGTCTTTTGCGGTTCAAAAAAAAGTAGAATATGATGTGCAATCGTGCAATTTTCCTTTGCTAGTCGAGCAGTACAAGTCTTAATAGAAATCCCACAGATCTTCTTTCTGCAGTTCAGGATTTAGTTGCGTGCTTGTCTGGGGTGAGAGTTCCTCACAGACTTCTGACTCTGGGTGGAATCACTGTGACTGGAATCGCTTTTATTCAGACCAAGATGACGGAGCTTCATATCCCACCGCTGTGAAATTCAAAACAGAAAATGGACACATGTATATATCAGCAGCAGCAACATTTCTATTATACTAACAACTGGCTAAGACAGCCAAAATAGACGGCATTCTATCTCTTCCAAAAATACAGAATTCATAACCAGGGTTACAATGATGTTGGTGTGATATGAACACAATTCTCTGATTTTATAAAGCATAAAGTTGGACATATATCATTTATTAGAAATTCATTCCTATCAAACCTTAATGTGAAAATGTCCACTCTAGTAACTGGTAATAAAATACCTATTCACATATGTGGACACTTCCCAAAGTGATATATACAAGGCACATCACAAATGATGACTAAATGGAAGATTAACACAGTGATTTGGAAGAAAGTGTTATTTTTCAACTTTTTCTCTATATATAATACATTACATATTATATATCTATATTATATAGTATATATCTCTCAATATATATACAATACTATATTCAACTCAAGATATAGAATATCACCCTTAAAAGTCTATGTGAATTGAACAGTGAAAAATGGAAAGTGACGAAGATAGGGTCAGTTAAAAAATATCATCCTATGCGGGGAAAAGGGAACTCTCATACATTGTTGGTGGGAATGTTGACTTGTACAACCTTTCTGGAAAACAATATGGACATTCCTCCAAAGACTAGAAATTGAGCTCCCTTTTGACCCAGCCATACCACTCCTGGGAATATACCCTGGGAAGCCAAAAACACACAGCGGAAACACAATCCACACTTTTATTTTCATAGCAGCACTATTCACAATAGCCAGAACCTGGAAACAACCAGTATGCCTGAGAACTGATGACTGGATAAAGAAACTGTGGTACATCTGCACAATGGAATACTATGCAGCTGTCAGGAAAAATGAAGTTAAGAAATTTGCCTATAAATGGATGGACATGGAAAGAATCATGTTGAGTGAAATTAGTCAGAAGGAAAGAGAGAGACATAGAATGACTGCATTTATTTGCATGACATAAATATACCAGGTGATCTTACCAAAAGTGGAAATTGCAACAAGCGCGTGGGAGTCAGAGGTTAGGTAAGATAGAGAAGGGAACATGTGTGAATAAATGTCAAAAGGTCTGATACCAACATAGAACTGAGCATTAAATACAGACAAAAAATGCAAATGATGGCTTCTAAGTGTATGTAGTGCAACCCACAATGTGTAGGAGAAGGAGAGAGAGATGGAGAGAGAGGAGATAAAGAACCTGCCATTTAGGCAGGACATGGGAGGGGGAGGGAATTGGGGACATGGATGGTGGGTGATGGGCACTGGTGGAGGGCGGGGTGCTGGAACAACGTTGTAATTGCATATCTCACGGTGGTATAATAAAATGTTTAAAAAATATATCATCCTAGGGGCCGAGTGATAGTACAGAGACCCAAGTACAATCTTGGCATCCCATATGATCATATATCAAAAATACTGGAAACAAACAGTGTTGATAGTGATGTGGCAAAAAAGAAAACCTTATCCACCGTTGGTATCAATGATGACAATAATTCAATCTATAAAAACAGTACAGTAATTTCTCTGAAAAAATAATAGCACGTCCAGATGACCTAGCAGGTACCCTTTTTGGCATCTACCATGAAACATAAAAACTTGAATTTGAAAAGATGTATGCATGCCTATGTTCACTGTAGCACTTAATACAATAACCAGGATATAGAAGCAACCTCAGACGAATTAATAAAGATGGTGTGGTATCTACAGACCCTGAGCACTGCCAGGTGTGACCCCCAAACAAAGTAACACAGATACATAAAATATGAAATCTTGTAAAATCCATCTTCTGCAAGATGAATGGAACTGAAGGGTATTGTGTTAAGCATAATAATTCAGAGACCAAAAAACAACACTAACCTGTCATATATAGGAAAATAAAATGAGGTAAAGGACAGTATAGAACACTTGGATTTGTCCTTGGATTACAAAACTGAGATTACCAGGAAGTAAGAAAGTGAAACAAAGGAATTACGGTGGTGGACTAGGAATAATGTAAGGACAGTGGTGGGGAATCTTGAGTACTTTGGTGGTGATGAGATGCAATAACTATGTACTTCAAAATCATAAACAGAGCTTGGAGAGATAGTACAGAGGGTAAGATGCTTGCCTTCCATGCAGCCAACATGGATTTGAGCCCTGGTACCTAATATTATCACCCAAGTCCCAGCAGAAGTGATCCTTGAGCACAAAGGAAAAAGTAGGCCCTGAGCACTGTCAGTTATGGCCTCCAAACAAGCAAAAAAAAAAAATAATAAACATTAACAATATTGTAACCAGGGTAGCTAAACTATAATTTTAATTACATATCACCAATTTCTAATAACTATAGACAAGTTTAAGATACTGTATAGCAGCAATATCACTAATGTTCACATGTCACATAATCAGAGGCTGTTCACCTTAAAGACCTGCTGTGGATATGGGTACAGCCCAGTGCGAAATTTACACCCTCTCCCCAGGATTTTCAAGTGCCAGCGAGAGTTCACCAGGCGCCGCTGACCGCGATGCTTTCCAAGACATGGGCCCCTCTCTTGGGGCAAACCCATTCCAGGGTGCCCAACCCTGACAACCCTGGACAGTCTTAGATAATACTGGAAGTTAGGACCAGGTCCTTCCCAGGATCTTTCACATTTATACACTGTATACAGTTCTAGGCAGGTTCTAGCCCTGGCCCATCATCCTAGTGAGCCTAGCAAGAAGCCAGGGGAACCCCCACACCATAAGGGCAGTCATTCTCAACATCCAGACTCCACAGCTCCTCAGAGCTCCACCCAGATCTCTCCTTGTTGAGGTTCACCAGTAAAGCCTCGAGATAAGAGCCTAGTACTGAGAGTATACCACCTACACGGCAGAGCCTGGCAAGCTACCATGTTGTATTTGATATGCTAAAAACCAGTAAAAATTATAGACCTCATTCCCATGACCTGAAGGAATGGTTTGAGGCTCTTCATGTTCCTGGAGCGAGCAGTTGCCCTTGGGTTACACTTGCTTGGACAGGATGTATGGATATGTTACTGGTGCACACTCGAGCAATCAATGAACAACAGGAAGACAGTGATACAAGTGATGTCACATAATAAATTATAAGAGTTTTATATTATGGTATTAAGAGAGCGAATAAGATAATCACTACAATTAGTTGTATGGCTCAAATTTCATAAACATAAAAATAACATGGACTTCTTAATAGAATTTGATTTATCATTCATAGGTCTAGGGCAGGGCCCAAGACCTATGAATGATAGGCCTTGATACCTTCATACCTAACCACCATAATATGACCTCGCAGGAAATGTCAATGCTGCGGGCTTAAGAACCACCATTTCTGAAGTAACAACAAAGTAATTACAAATAGGTCAGGTTCAAATTCTAAATTAGTTACCATGCAAATATCTTAAACTTACTAGGTATCATTTTTATCATTTATTAATTGGACTTATTAACAAAATCTGCTTATGAAACTATTTAATAATCAACATAAATGTATAAAGTGGTTAGTACATGAACTATTTTTATTAAAGCAGTTTGGGGGAGTTTTTTTCCTGGTTTTTAGGTGGTGATGCTGGTGATGATGCTTGGGCTCCGCATTCAGGTATCCTCAGGGTGTTTGGGGACCAGATGAGATTCTGAAAACTGAACTCAAGTTGATCACATGCAAGGCAAACACCCTACCCACTGTACTATCACTCCAGCCCTAGCAATTCTTCATTTTTAACATATTAATTTAGTTCACCATCTTGTTATTTTTCATATTAAAATAACACAGTGATTCTCAACTCCCCGAAAATCTTTTTTTCTTGTCTTTTTGGGTCAGACCCAGCAAAGCTCAGGGGTTACTCCTGGCTCTGCACTTAGGAATTACTCCTGGTGGTGCTCAGGGGACCATATGGGGATGCCGGGGATCGAACCAGGGTCAGTTACGCAAGGCAAACACCCTACCTGATGGACTATTGCTCTGGCCCCAACTCCCTGAAAATCTTGACCTGAATAATCAGTAAGAAACATGATCTAGGGGCCCAGAATTATAGTACAACAGGTAAAGCGATTGTCCTGCATGTGGCCAATCCACATTTGATCCAGATGGTCCCCTGAGCACTGCCAGGAGAGATTCCTGCCTGAGTGCGCACACACACACACACACACACACACACACACACACACACACACACACACACCCTCAAGGCAGTGACCTAAGTAAACATTAATTTACATGGAAAAGTAGTATAATTATCAATATATTGGCGAGGATCAAAAATATTACTTGATAAAGACAACGTTGATAAAAACATAGTTAATCAAATGTTTTATTATTTCCCCAGAAAGACTGGAAAACTGAAGGACCTAATAATTGCAGCCAAAGATTTTCTATTCAAGGTCTAAGCTTGAGCTATCTGGACATGAACTTTTTTTAGTTTAATTCGTCCCTTTAGCATATATAAAGCCAGGTTAAGAATGTAAATGTTTTCACGGTAATAAAAAAAAAACTTGTCTATAGGAAGCAATGGAAAATGTTTTTCCCACTAAGAAACAGGACAAACAAGCCATGTAGGTCTTTATGTGACACTGTTTTGGTACCAAAAGAGAAGCATCAAGTCTTGCTACAGATTTTGCAACAAGGATGTTGAAAACTTTTCTTCCAACTGGTATGGGGATTTAGGGCAAATCTCTGTTCCTCATTAGCAGCAGGAAAACAAATGGAAAGGAGAGTAAGGATTCCACCATCCTAAAGAGCTGCTTTTTCTTTTGTGAAATACCAAAGTAATTTAAATGAGACACAAACTGAGAAAATTCCCCAAGTATGAGCCTGAAATACATCTCACTTTTGGCAAATACATGGGGTAGGGACGTCTGGAGAAGAGCCTAATCATGAAAAATAATACCCTCTAAAGTTTTGTAGGTCATTTAAACTCTAATGTGTCAACTCTAAGTGTAAGATGCATTAGATAAACTGCCCAGAGCTGTTTAACTTACTCTGTTAATGTTTCTCAAGGGTCCAGATTCAAAGAAGGAAAAGGATTATTGTGTCCATACAATTTCTTCTCTTGTCTCCATCACCAACCAACACAAGCACGCACACACCCACCTACTTTTTTATTATTTGATCTACGAATATTCTTCATATTTCTTTCTTTGAAATAGATTTGTTTAGTATAGTAAGAAAAAATGAAACCTTTCATAATGAATTTACTATGTGATTTCCAGAAAAATGTATCACTTCCATAAGCAAGAACTGTCTTAAAATAAAACTACACTACTACCCTTGAGTCTAATTGAGTCTAATCGTTTACAGATGAATATAGTTATGCCTTGTACACAGGAACTGATTTCCATATACTAGAACAACATTGGCCAATTTCTAACCCAAGTTTCATGCTTTTCTATCTTTGACTCAAATAACATTTGTTCAAGCAAGCAATGTGTCCTGAGGGGTGTCAGGGAACCTTAATCTCTCTCGGTACTAGGAGTTAATGGGACTCCGTCTAAGGAAATCCTGCTAACGGTGCACTCAGAAAGTCCCTTTCACATTCCCTTCATTTCTCCCTGGAATGAGGACTTGAGCCTGGCAATGACAGAGGCTCTAGCTATACTAGATGAATATGAGAATGGAAGCAACACTCTGATTATGGTAGAACAGCAAGTTAGAAGAAGAAACATATGAAATATATTAGTGAGTGAGGTTTATAATATACAGCTGCCCTATCGGTTCTGGAAAAACCACAGAGACTTCTCCTTCGACAAGTTAGAGCCTATTTCTAGAACTCCAACACACAAAGAACGCTTCAAAAAAATTAAAGAAAAGTCATTCCTTGGATTTTTAACACATAAATATACATATATTATTTCTCTGTATATATCTCATGTTTTGATAGGTTTCTTGTAGTTTCATGAAATTTAAGTAATATTTATCAAGCAGTCATTTTATTCCTATGGCAAATAGTTGATTTTCTGCTTTTATTTTCCAAGTATATTTTGGGCTTTTTATTTTGGGTTGGTTAGGGCTTCTTGCTTCTTTTTTTGTCTCTTAGGCCTGGTAATGCTCTGGGCTTACTCCAGACTCTGCATTCAGAAGTCACTCCTGGCAGTGCTCAGGGGACTGTATGGAATGTCAGGAAACAAACCTGGGCAGCCTTACCCACTGTGCTATCACTCCAGCCCCTTTCCATATATACTTGAACACAAGCCAAAGGAGGCTTACCTTAACTTTTTTACCAAGGCGATCCTTCCATTTCTCAGCAATAGAACCTTCCACCAATAGCAATCTATATTTTTAAAAGAATCAGAATTAAAACATCTTAATAAAAAAATATGGGCTATCATTAACAAGAAAAACCAGCCTGCATATTCTAGAACAGGACACTCTAGTTTTCAAAGAGTGATTCTTAATGATTTGAAATCATACATTCCTCTAAGAAATAAATGAAGTTTATTTTCTGGGAAGCCTCTTCCAGAAAATCACACCAAATGGATCCATCACAAACATACACATATCTATGCACATAGGAAACTGAGGGGCACAACTAGCATCTATCCATGATCTTCTAGAAGACAGGTAAGTGCTAATGCAAGAACCCCAAAGTCAGATCTCAAGACAAGTGCAAAGAGGGTTGCCTAGACAGTGAACGTATTCCAAGTCCTTAAGGTGCATACCTGGAACGTTCCTCATCTTCATAGCCCATGATGACATACTCCTCGTTAACATTCAGTGGAGGGCACAGGCAGCCGGAGCTGGTGTAAAGGTTAACAGTGTCCCTTGGAATGTTCACCAGAGAAGACTTTAGTATCTCTTTCACCTCGACTACGGCAGTCACGTCATGGCACTTGCTCTTTACCTCTTTCACTTTAGCACGAATGACTGGATAAAAGACAATAAAGCAGACAAACTAATAGGATACACAATAGGTGCCCAGTTGGAAAAAGATAAGCAGGTTTCGTTCCAGGCTTAACTCAATGTTCAAAGAATAGAAAGGAAAAGTCAAACACATATTTCTGGCTTAGACAGCAGTGAACAATACACTAAAATCATGTCTATCCTTCTAATGTTCAACCCTGATCTCCTTCCCAATTTGCGTGCAAGCACAGCATAAATATACACATCCATGTAGATGAGTATGTGCCTGTATTTAATTATGCCTAAGTTTCAATGTGAGAAATTAATTTAGAAAGTCAAAAGTTAAGATAAAATTTTCACTGGGGCTGGAACAATAACACAACAGGTATGGTGTTTGCCTTGCACGCAGTCGACCCAGGTTTGATCCCAGGCATCCCATATGGTCCCCTGAGCACCGCCAGCAGTAAATCCTGAGCAAAAATTCAGCAGTATCCCCTGAGCATTGCCAGGTGTGACCCAAAAAGGAAAAAAAAAGATAAAATTTTCTTTAAAACTTCATTTGAGACAAACTCACAGCCCTGCCAGCTTATATTTTATCCTGGTTTTCAGGAGAATACTTCATAGAACTAGTCAGTTATTAGAAATAAGTGAACTGTGCAAATGTTCTCAAACTAATGATTTATTTACCCAATGTGTCGACTATTTTTGGTAGACATTTTTAACACATGTACCAACTCCAAAATAAATATCTCTCTACAAGACTTACTTTATTACTAAGTAATTTTGTTAAAAGTCAAGAGATCTTAACAGAATTAATATAAATGAAGAAGAGCTTTTGGCTGAATTGTTAGGCAATTCCACTCTGTTTTCTCAATTGACATATCAGATTATTTTTTTTAAAATAAGGCTAAAAAATTAACCTGCTCTTAAATTAAAGGTGCACTTATATTTGGGGCATTTCTTTGTGCCTGCTCTCATTTGAAAAAAAAGCTATACACCCCCAGAAAAAAATTCTTAAACTATGGGCAACCTGGAATTTGTGTGGCTATGAAGAAAAATTATCTTCACTCCATTCATTGCAATTTATATCCCATCTTTTGATATAATATTCACAAAGCAGCCTTATCTACTCCCTACAACCTTTTTATTCTATAAGGTATAATAAGTTCTCTTTCCAAGATGTTTAACTTACAATCAAAAATAGCAGCAGAAGACCAGAGAATCTTGTGGATAGGGCACTTGTTTTGTAGATGGTCAGTCCAGGTTTCATCCCTGACACCCCATATGATCTCCCAAGCCCCACCAGGTGTGAACCCTGAGCACACAGCCAGGAATAGCTCCATGTACTGTTGGGTTTGGCCCTCCCCCACCATCAAAAACAGCAGCACAAACCATTATAGGACTATTAACCTAAAATAAAATTGATTGTAAGAAAAAAATAAACACAGTGAAAATGCTCTCTGATAGGGAATTTAATTGCTCTTCTTTCTAGCATAAGTGTTCTTTTTTTTAAATTTATTTATTTATTTATTTATTTATTTATTAACAATTGCAAAAATGTTCATGTTTGGGTTTCGCCATACAGTGTTCCAGCACCCATCCCTCCACCAGTGCCCATTTCCCACCACCACTTACATAGCCTCGATCTAAAATGTTAATCTCCTAAAAATTAAACCCACCACTTCCCTGTAATTATTTTCATTTCAGTTTGACTCAGAAAAGTAAGCAGACATGAAATTTTGACAATCTTAATCTTTGCAACTTGGAAAAATATGCTCACCTGCTGTGAAGCTAGATTCATCTTAAGACAGTAGTAAACGAAAATAAAAATTAATCTATTGAAGCAAAACCTGGGAATCTAGCTATATTTATTTTGAAAAGATAAAACTGAGAATTTTTACTTTGTATATTTTAGAAAGTAAAAGATACAAAGTAAATATTTTTTCTTCTGCTTTTTTGGCTCAGGAGTTATTCCTGGCTTTTCACTCAGGAAATTACTCCTGACAGTGCTCAGGGGACTATATGGGATGCCGGGGATGGGACCCGGGTCAGCCACGTGCAAGGCAAATGCTCTACCCGCTCTGCTATCACTCCATCCCTACAGTAAGTGTTCTTAAGCCATCAAAGTTACTCTTGCATGGACTTGTCCATTTCTCTTCTTATACCCAAGAAGTAAAAAAAGTAGAAGTAAACATGCTGTGGATATCTTATATATTCTGAAATCAGACGTGCAAACTCAACAGAATTCTCTTTGCAATAAAAAAAGATCCTTTTACAAATCTGTTTTTCAAGTTATCAGGGTTTTATTTCCTCTTAAATTAGGTCAAATTAAAGATTTGCTGATAACCCTTGTTAAATATGACTAATATTTTTCTATCAATTTTACATACATTTTATTTATTTTTTTTTTTTTTTTACAATTTCAAAGATATACAATGAAGAAGTTCATATTTGGATTTTGGTCATACAGTGTTCCAGCACCCATCCCTCCACCAGTGCCCATCTCCCACCACCAACGTCCCTGGTTCCCTCCCCCTCCCCCAGCCCTCCTCCATGGCAGGTTCTTTATTTCTTTCCCTTTCTCTCTCTTTTCGCTCCCTTCCAGACTTCAACTTTACATACATTTTAAATTCATCTTAAATCCCAAGTTAGGGGCTGAAGAGATAGTACAGCAGATAAGGTGCTGGCCTTGCAGATGACTGTTCTGGGTTCTATCCCACGCATCACATACAATCCTCAAGCACTGCGCTCAAGGAGTGATCCCTGAGTGCAGAGTCAGAAACAAGCTATGAGGATCACCAGGTGTGGCTCAAAAACCAAGCAAACAAAACTACATAATTGTCATGTTTATTCACCAAGTCAACAACAATAAGCTGACAAGAAGACAGTTTAAATTTTATCAGTCTCATAGATGCTTTTGAAATAACAAAACAACTGTAGAATACAAAACATTAACTTGCCCTTCATTTTAGCAACTGGAAAACACTATTATTTGTCAACTCTAAATGTAATAGTACTGATAGTTTGACTCAAAAGACTGCCAGTGCCTAAAACTACTTTGTGAATAATCAAAGACAAGATAACTTAGGTTCAATGATCACTGATGAAAGCAGCCTAGTAATATATTTCCAAGAGCAGCTGAGAAAACTACGTGAGAGTCTGGAAGCCATCTCCTAGGACCTGGCATAGACAAGGCCGGCTGTATCTTCCTTCAGCTGTTTGTCAGCCTTGTTTGGCCTGGTTTCTCTTCAACTAATATACTATCAGAATGACACATTTCTAGACCAAACTGCATAACAACACATTTTCTTCAAGTAAATACAAACCGCTTTTTGAAAGCATAATTTCCCACTCTGCCAATGGTTTCCATAAAAATAAAAGACCAAGTGAAGAAACACTCAAAACTCCTTTAGCATTCTTTTTGCATTAAAGTGCTCCTAGTTCAGCCAAATGTACCTAAAATATAGCGATGATCCTCCTATCTAGTTTGAAATATTTTTCTGTGTAGTTATTTGCCAGAAAGTCAGCAAATATGCCTGATATAAAACTCAAGCATGTGTTAAGAATTTTACCCAAAAAAAATATTTTTTGTGTAAGGAAGAAGATACTCTAAAAGTTGTTGGGTGGGGGGCTGAAGCAACAGTATAGTGGGCTGTTGCAGGACACCTAAGAGCCTCTGCATCTGCCCTGGATTGCCTTCTGCAGGTCACTTCATAGATAAGGAGGTAGTCTAAATGTGGCAGTTTATCTGACCATGTATTCTGTACTGGCTGGTATAAATATTTTCTCATGCTACCACAATCATCGTGGGACTAGCTAGATCTTACCAGCATATTTGCCTGGCCACGTTGGATCTCTAAGTAATTAGACCAGAGAGAAATGCTGTTTGCCTCCAAGCAAGCAAGCATGGTTCCCTGATAACTCAAAGGCAACTAAAATACAAAACTACTTGTGAAGGCTTGGGGAAATATTTAACTGGCATTAGTATAGTCTTTGGTACAGAGGCATGCCATCTCAGAAACCCCCTTCTCTACCCTATCAAGGCATTTCCAGGCAGATCTTGGCTTAAAACATTAACATCTAAAAGGGCCTAGGTGAGGTGCTGGGAGAAATCACCTGAGGGCATTTGACCCTCCCTGCCAGGGGAAGTTACATTTAGCTTACAGCTCCTCCCAGCTCTAACTAGGAAGGCTTTGAATGAGCTCTGGGTTCTTGTAAACAGCCAGAAGGCCTCCTAAAGTTGCTACATTTCTATAGAGCTATTTGCCTGTTTTCATCTCTAGATAGCCCAGCCCATAATGGGCCGGGCTGGGAAGTTTGGGCAGATTTCTAGCTATAAAATAAGCTGCAAGAAGAAAGAAGCCCCTTTTGCCATTTCAGCTTCCTTGGCGTTTTGCTTCTCCGTCCTCTCTGTTCTTTGTTGGGCCTCAACACGTGGTGCCAGCCATCTTGGCCTACATGTGGCTGGGGCCTAGCTGGGAACCCAGAGTCCAGAGGTTTTCCCTGCTCTTGAATTGTATATTGGAACCTGTGATAGTAAAGCCCTTTTCAAACTACATCAGAGTCCTAAGTTTTAATCCATTCCCTGCCGGCTTCAGAGGTAGAAAGGAACTCGCTTCCCGCACTATTGGGGATCCCAGCGGTGTCCCCTACAGTGGGCAGGGCACTTGCTTTTCACAAGGCAGACCCAGGTTCGCACCCCAGTACTCCATATGGTCTGCTGAGCCACCAGGAGTGATTCCTGAGCACAGAGCCAGGAGTGACCCCAAGCATTGCCGGCTCTGCCCTCCCCCACCAAAAAAAAAAAAAACCTGTTTTCTTGTTTTTAAACTTTATTCTTAAACTTCTCTATTCATTACACACACACACACACACACACACACACACACCTGAATGCAACTTATATATAGGTCAGTCATGATGTTCTTACCATAGTTGTAATTGTTTCGGAAATAGGTCTTCTGTGTAGCTCTAATAGGTTTACACTTGCAGCGTTCTGAAAAACACATTTAACCATGAAAAAATTTCCAAAGTTAGAAGTTCTTTTATTAATCACATTTTTTCTGAAACTGATCCAAATTTAAAGACAAAAAAGATCTTTGCAGTTCTGATTCTGATTTTTCCCCTAGAACTACACTCGCTTACTGTATCTACAAAGTCTATTATTCAGTCCCAGTATGCTCATATATTACATTCCAACATACTCCCCAGAATTAACACTCTACTATCAATTAGGAGGAGTGCATGACTCCTGAAGTTTTCAGTGTTTCTAGAAATAGGTCAGTGCCTACTGAGAGCCACTATTTTTTGTGGTGGCCCTGATATGCCCAGCATCATTGCACTACTGGGCCTGAGCCCAGATCTGCACCACTGGCCAAGTGTTGCTCGGAGTAGTCACTGATCCACAAACACTCTAGGAGATCCTTCTCAAATTAAAAAATACAACAGCTGGAAGGCTATCTAGTTATGTTCCATCATTATCCTATTTTGTAACAAAACGTGGAGTTGGGGGAGATAATACAGAGGTAGGGCACCTGCCTTGCATATGGCCTAGCTGTGTTCAAGCCCCTGATCCCTCACATGGCCCCCTCCCAGGAGTGTGGCCTAAGTTCTCTTTTGCCAACAATGTTAATATTTTAAAATTAGAGATATTCTTAAGATGAGAATATTTCTGTAAAAATAAATGTTTTTTTTAAATTTCCAAACTATTTTCCTCACAAGATGAATACAAATGCATGCTATTTATTTTTTTTTGTCTGGTTTGGAGGCCACATCTGATGGTTCTTAGGGCTTACTCCTGGTTCTGAGCTCAGGAATCACGCTAGTGGGTTTGGGTGACAATATAGGCTGCTGGGAATTGAACCTGGTATTGGCTGCACATAGTGCAAATGTCCCAGCTGCTGCACTATCATTCAGCCCCTGAAAGTGTACTATTTATGAAAATAAAAAGCATTTTTAATTTTTTTTAACATTTTCTATTATTTACAATTATGCAAAAACTCTAATGAACATAAAAACATGTTTGACAAACATTTACCAATGGTCACAGGACTGTCCTTCATGTAATGGTTTACCATGTGACTGTGCTTGATGAAGAAACAAGTGGGTTCCACAAAATTTCTCAGGCAAAACTATCCTGAAAAATTTCCCAAAATTATATCATAAAGTAACTTAAAATATTTCAACTGGGCACCATAACAATAGTACAACAGGTATGGTGTTTGCCTTCCATGCAGTCAAATCAAGTAAAAAAAAAGAAAAGCCAGCAGCTTCTCTGGTCCCCAACACCATACCAGGAGAGATCCCTAAGGGCAACTGGGTGTGCCTTCCCCCCAAAAAAAAGAATATTTCAATTGGGGTGCAGAGATAGTGCAGTGGGTAGGGCAACTTCCCGCATGTGGCTGTCTGATTTTGGTCCCTGGTACCACATAAAGTCCTCTGAGAACAACCAGGAGAGACAACAACCACAGCACAGAGCCAGGAATAATAAGAAACAGAGAGAGAGAAAATTTCAATTAGGTAGACTAATAACCAACTACTAATTAGGCAATAATATTTTTAGACTAAATTTTGTTCCAGAACCAGAGAAATAGCATGAGTCAGGTGTTTGCCTTGTTTGCAGTCAACTTGGGTTTAGTCCCCGAGTCTTTCCAGCAGTGATATGTGAGCATAGAGCCAGGAGTAAGTACTGAGCATAACCAGGTGTGTATCCCTAACATTTTGTAATTCCTCAATACACTTTATTTCTCTTGTTAAAAGGAATACAACAGAGGCAATGCCCTATAACTTGGGAGACCCTGTTTTTGCTCCATTCCCTAACATACTACTATAAACTATGTAGTTGAAATAACTAGTAGCTCAATAACATAGCAAAGTAATAAAGAGGAGAGAAAATTTATTCTCACAGGGCTAAAATTTTAAACAACTGCCTTTGACTTTAGGTTTATTTAATTAAAACATATTGATTTCTGGGGAATTCATGAAAAGATCAATAGATCTGAAGGATTATCCTTTAACTGTTTATTCACACAAATATCTATTTCCCTAGAAATTCAGGAAGTGGGTAGAACAAAGATTTAGAGATACAAACTGCTTGCATTTTGGTGGAGGGATGGGTGCTGGAACACTGTATGACTGAATACTAATCATGAACAGTTTTATAATTGAAGGAACGGTTTGAGGCTCTTCATATTCCTGAATCAACCAGATGCCATTGGGCTACACTGGCACGTGATAGGTCCAATGGAAATGTTACTGGCACCCGCTCGAGCAAATCAATGAATAACGGGATTCAAGTGATCAAGTGATCTTACAGTGGTATAGTAAAAATAAATTAGTAAACTGCATGCATTATTTAGCACATTTTGTCAGAGCAAGTCCCATAAACTCAAGCTGTTTTCTTTTCTAGTTTACTCCTGCCTCTTCATTGTCAACGATGCTGCAGCAATGCCCAGGGGTCACACACCTGCCTGACTGTGGTGGCTGCTGGGAGTCACACACATTCAGGATGTGGCGCAGGCAAAATCAGCTGCAGTATTGGCCGAAGTCAAGCTCGTTTGTGACACTCATATACCCTGATCTGTGGTTTCAGAAATCTTTTGCATCCGGGCTTGGAAACTACCACAAAGGTATGGGGAGCAGAGGGCAAGTAAGATACAGAAGGGACCAGTTTGACAGTGATAGTTGGGAACAGTAACACTGGACTAGAACTGAGTATGGAAAGTAGGTAAAGGAATATACATGTTAACACTGCAATGTCTTGATTCGCAAAACACAATGCACAAAAGGAGAGAGAAAGTGAGAGTCAGAAGAAAATTGCCAACCATAGTGGCAGGTTGTGGGGGTAGGTAGGGAGGGAATGGGGTACATTGGTGTTGGGAAATGTGCACTGGTGGAGGGATGGGTGTTCGAATGCTGTATGACTGACTTCCGAAATAGCACCAGGTGTTTAAGTTTTGTTTTCCATAGCAGCAACATGAAATCTGTTATGTGCTGCATTCCCAGTACACACAGAATCATATATGAATTTGCTCGCATTTACAGAAAAACTAATAAAGGAACTGCCAAGTAGTCTTACCTAAGGGAAAAATATGAAAGTTAAAGGGGTTGTCAGTGACAAAATAAACTAAGAATTTCTAATGAATCCTTCAAATGGGAGAAATGCTTTAATATTAGCAATTCATTAGCCTCGAAGTCCAAAATCAGAAGTTCAGAATAACATGCTGGCATCCATTTCATAGGCAGACATGTGCCACCAGAGACATTTCCAGGCCTTTCTCTCATCCTCTCACTGGCTTCTCCCCATCACTCTCCTAGGATCAACAATCTGCTAAGTGAAGCAAAGTACTTACAAACCTGAAAGCTATTATCCAAGCTCTTTGATACATTCGCTAAGAACAGATATGAGTTTGCAAAATTAATATACCCAAAGCTCCATGGGAAAATATCTATAACTAATAAAATGCAGAGACTCACAGACATGGGGCAGAGCTGCTACTTGCTCTCCCTGTGCTCAGCCGCTGCTCACGAGGCGCCCAGGAGGGATGGCGGGTTCTAGCCCTGGCCTGCCACCCCAGCAGAGCCTAGCAACAAGCCAGACGACCCCCCACTCCATGAGGACCTCCATTTTCCACATCCGGACTTCTCTCTCGTCAGAACTCCACCCAGTAGAACAGCCTATCACAGCCCGGCTCGTGTGGCCCAAGCGACTGCACAGTTCATCAATAAATACTGGACTTAGAAATGACTACAAGAGTATGCTACCTGCACGGCAGAGCCTGGCAAGCTACCCGTGTTGTATTTGATATGCCAAATACCAGTAACAATTATAGACCTCATTCCAGAATGGATTGAGGCTCTTTATGTTCCTGGAGCAAGCAGATGCCCTTGGGCTCTACTAGCATGAGACAGGACATATGGAGATGTTACTGGGGCCCACTCGAGCAAATCAATGATAAACGGGAAGACAGCGATACAGTGACAGTGAATAAAATGCAGTATGACACTGAGCCATCCTAATAGTGAGGCTTCTGACACCAGAGAGCAACAGTTTTTGTTCATGAAAGTTGGGTGGAGTCAGAGAGACAACACGATGGATAAGGCTTTTTGCCTTCTCTTCAGCCCACCTTGGTTCAAGCCCCAGCACTACACAGATCACCTGAGTACAGCACCGCATAAGTGCCAAGAGTGACCTGAGAGCATGAGCCAGGAGTAACACCTGAGAACTACCAAATGCGCCCCAAAATTTCATGAAATAATGTTGATCTCTGCCACTGTGGCAGAGTGCAGAAAAGTTCCATGGTTGAAAGATTGAATTTTATAGTCAGAAAAAAGCTGGGTTTGAGTCTACAGTCTATCTTTTACTATCTATATGATTTCTAATATTTAAAAATGGCCTTTGGGAGAGTTACTGAGAGAATTCTATAATAAACCTGAAGTACATATCATACTGCCTAGAGTGGCATGTCCTAAAAAAGTCAAATTTACTTATACTCAAGAACCATTGCTAATCTTACTCCATTATTTATAAAGGCTACCCAATGAATAAGAGATGCAAGTTTTTCTGAGACTCCTGGACACCTGCAAAATTGTACTGCCTATCAAATACATGCAATAAAATGGAATTTTAGTAGCATCTGGTTATTTTTTTTCCTTTTTGAATTAAAAAATTTGTAAGCTTTGTGGAAGGGAGAGAGAGAGAAGAGAGAGAGAGGAAACATACTCAAGAGAAGAGATGGGTTTCTCCAGAAGAGTGAAAGCCACAGTACACATCCCAGCATTAAAGTTGGGTTATGAAAGTCCACATCGAAGAGGGAAGATTCACTGCAGGTACCACTTGCTTGGAAGCATATGTGCCACATCTGATTCTTTTTATTCAAGTAGTCCAAACCAATGTTCATCCTAGTGTAGAGACTACCTTTGTATCAGATAAATACATGCAAAGAATTTGACTTAGCAAGCGAAAATGACCACTTATGTAGCCACTCTAGTAGGTATTATAGTGTTAAAGAATGTAACAAAACAATTAAAAACAGAAACTCAGTTTCATTCCTTCCTAGTTTTTTGGACATAGCAAGTTAAAAACCTAATTCTAAACTAATTGTGTCTACATCATTTGTCTCTTGCCAAGAAATTAAAGAGAAATTCACAAACAAAATTTGGTATAGATCTCATGTACTGTCAGCAGATCTCTCTATAGAAACTAAGAGCCAGAAAGTAGGGGCTTGATATATACAAAGTGCTGAATCGAGAGGGAACTCCAACCAACCAAGAATATGCTGCCCAGCTAGGTTAACAATGATTTGAATGAGCAATGAAAACTTTTCAAACAACTCAAGGAATTCATTGCCACTAAACCAGCCCTCTGAGAAATACTTAAGGGACTTCAACAAAAGGAAAATTAACCCACTGAGTAGTATTTAGTATTAAGATGTGTGTGTCTGTCTGTCTATCTGTTTGGGTATTAATTTAACACCACTAATTTTTTAGGCTTACAATGCTTTTTAATAACACACAGAAATTACAGTAACTTACAATGCTTTTTTTTAATAACAGACAAAACCTGTTTGTGAACAAATATGACTAAAAGCATGTCATTTTCATTTCATCTTGTTGCCTATATGCTCACTTTTTATGAATAGGATGTTCCAGACATCCCCACTTTCGTAAGATGCCTAGCCCTTGTGCAGTCTGATCTGACCGAGTGTCCCATCACACTTTCGCCATTGCCCATCACACAGTAGCTATTCTTTCCACTTCTATCCTAGGTTCACAGAATGTGCTTACCCAGCCCATTTGATGCTCCAGTGCTAAGGAAAAGCCTCACCCAGGTCCCATAGTGTTTTGAGAAGGCACATACAGTCTTCTCTCATTAGCTGGTTATTCCCGCTGCCATATTCCAACAGTAGTTCCTCCTAGCATTCAATTTTTAATTTTGACATCAGAGTAGTCAGTAATGACAAAGAGGAAACCATTTTTCATGGTGCCAAACAGGACTACACATGTGGACCATAACATCTTAAGAGTCAAAATTAAAAAAAAAAAAAAACTCCAAGTGTTTCTTTCCATAGAAATCCTCTTTGGGATTACATGGTTTTCTTCATGGATTTTCAGAAAATCCATAAGAACTCATCATCTACTGATCACTTCACTTGATCACTTGAATCCCGTACTCATCGATTTGCTCGGGGCGCCAGTAACATTTCCTTGACCCTATCACGCGCCAAGTAGCCCAATGGCATCGATCAGGACATCATACTATGTCCTAAAAATGATTTTTAAATGGTTAGTATTACTAACCATTCTTAGTAACACTACTAATTTCTTTAAAACTTTTTTTATTTTGGTTCACACCCAGCAATGCTTAGGGATTACTCCTGACTCTACACTCAGGAATTATTCCTGGCACTTCTTGGGGACCATATGGAATGCCAGGGATCAAAGTCGGGTTGGCCACATACAAAGCAAAGCTGCTGGACTATTGCTCCGGCCCCATCTTTCTAGAACATTTGCTTAGGACCAGGGAGATGGCTCAAAGGGTCGAGTGCCTGATTGAATACTAGGGTTCCATCACCAATACCACATGGTTCTCTGAGCACTGCCAAGATCGGTCCTCAAGCACTGAGCTGGAGTAGCCACAATCACTGCAGAATATGGCCCAACGCAAAAATAAATAAGTATACAAAATACTCAAAATTATTTTCTAACTTTTGGTGGGGGCAGGGAGGCACAGGCAGCAGTGCTCAAGAAATTCCTCTTGGCTCTGTGCTCAGGGATCAATCCTGGTAGGCTCAGGAGACCATGTGTGATGACAGGGATAAAACAGTATGAAAAAGCACTAAGTCACAAAAGATAACATACTATATGATTTCTGTCATATAAATTAAAGAGCAAACTATTAGTCAATGGTAGTAAAATGTCAGACTTGTGCCTGGCTCAAAGTAAGGGATAAGTGATTAGAGAGAAGATAAGTTTCAGAAGTTTGATGGACATGTTATATTTACCTGGTATATAACTACGTGAATGTATACATTTATCAAAATTTAAAGTGGATGGACCTGAGAAATAGTACAGGTGTAAGGCAACTAACTGCCTTGCATATGACCAACCCTGGTTCAATGTGTCACACCACAAATGGGCATATATTTCCCCTATCACGGCCAAGGGGTCACTCCTGAGTGCTGCAGGATGTGGCCTAAGTCTTGTCTCTAACCTCACCCCCCCCAAATTTAATTTACTATTTATTTAAGATTACTGTCGGGTTCTGGTCAAAGACCTTAAACATATTATGGTTTTAAGGTGATGAAAACCAACATTGTTATAAACATGAGACCCTAACTATAAGTAAATTACTTTTTAAGAAAACTTTTGTTAATTGCTCAATTAAAAAATGTTTGATTGAGCCCTTCAGTACAACGGGTAGGGAATTTGCCTTGTACGTGGCTGACCTGGGTTCGATCCCCAGCATCCCATATGGTCCTCCGAGCACCACCAGGAATAATTCCTGAGCAATGAGCCAGGAGTAACCCCTGAGCATCGCCAGGTGGACCCAAAAAAGAAAAAAAAGTTAAATGTAATTTGATAATTTTACTTTAGCAAATCAATAAATGAATGCAAAGACTACTGAAATGAAACAGCTCTAACACTGGACTGCATTTGAAAAAATGAAAGATATTTTACTATAATTCCTCAAATTATTATTATTAACAAAACTCATTACACCCCCAATCACACCCCAAAGCCAATGGCGTGATCAAATATGAAGAGCCTCAAACCGTCCTTCAGGGTCTTAAAAAATCTGACCATTTGTAGGGGCCAGTGTCTTTGACACCGGGACAGGACGGCTCTATCCAGCGGTCCAAATCGATACAGTCCAGCCCATTGATTTTTGATGCCTTGAACACCCCCTATCTGGAATACGCGGAGGTCGAACTCATCCTCTCTACTTAGCGGATATTCCAAGCATACTCTTTGCCTCTCTGGGAGACCCGAATAATTCTCCTGGGGCCCGGTCTCTGGGCGATTAGCAGGGGCGGTGGAGTCGAATACTGTAAGTAAATATCTCAATAAATTACTAACAAAACTCATATGACATTCCTTTAATTTTCCCATAAATTGGAGTGAAATTGAACTTAGCAGCTATTCATTATGCTTAAAAATATTTCCTAAATATAGACACAAAATAAAGAATATCATATTTGATTACATTTTGGATTAAAGCAGTTTGTGGAAAATGAAGTTGATTGGTGGACCTAAGTAATATAATAAAGACATTCAAAAGTAAAAATAACGTTTGCACACTTTAGTTGAAAAAACAAACCTCAAATATTGCAATAAAAGGTCTCAATTCATAACAATTTGTACTCTATAAAATGGGAATTGCTCAAGATTGAGAAGACTAGCACTAAATTATTAAGAAAAGGAAATTTAATTTGTTCCTTCAGGTTTTATATCTTTAGAAAATTTTTAATAAACTGCCTTTCACAAGGTTTCTGGATGTCATTCACAATGTCCGAGACAAAGTGAACACAATTTGTTCCTTTTCTTCTTGTAAGATATCAAGAGTGATGTCAACAACATGCCCCCTATAGGAGCTGGAGAGATAGTACAGCAGGGAGGGCACTTGCCTTACACACACAGTCAACCTGGGCTCAATTCCCAGCATCCCAAATGGACCCTGAGCACCACCAGGAGTAATTCCTGAATACAGAGCAAGAAGTAATTCTTGAGAATCCCAGGGTGTAAACCCCAAAAAATAATCTGTTACTCAACAAGAGATAATCGAGATGAAACCAAAAGGAATAACATAAGGATCATTAGAGTCCCAGAGGGACAAGAAGAAAAACCCTGATGAAGAAGCAACTATCAAAGCAATCATTGCTGAGAAGTTCTTGTGCTCCCAGATTCAGGAGACTCAAAGGGTACATCTAAAAGAAACCCAAATAAGGATACTTCAGGCATATTCTAATAAAAATGACGAGAACCATATAGATAGAGATAGAATACTAAAAGCAGCAAGATCAAAAATGGAAATCACATACAGAGGAAAATCCCTAAGATTTACAGCAGATTTTTCAGAGGAAACACTCCAAGCCCAAAGACAGTGGTGGAATATTGTGAAAGGACTCAATGAAATGAAGGCCTCTCCAAGAATTCTTTACCCGGCACTACTCACATTCAGATTTGAAGGAAAGATACACAACTTCATAGACAACAGCTTAAGAGCTTCATAGACTCGAAACAAACTTTAAAAGAAGGTCTGAAAGAGCTGCTGTAAGATAAGACAAACACTAAAAAGCGAAACAAACTTATTCAAAAAGATGGCACAAAATCCTAGGAAAATAATCTCTCTCAACGTCAATGACCTAAATGCAGCAATAAAGAGCAATAAAGAGACAATGGAAAAATGGATTAAACACCTGAATCCAACATTCTGCTGCCTACAAGAAACACATCTGAATAATCAGAGCAAACACAGACTCAAAGTCAAAGGATGGAAGACAATTCTCCATGCAAACAGCTACTACAAAAAGGCCAGTGTGGCATACTAGTATCTGACAGCATAGACTTTAGACTAAAAAAAGTTAGAAGGGACAGTGAAGGCCATTTCTTAATAATTAAGGGGTATGTATACCAGGAAGAAATCACACTCCTAAACATATATGCACCCAACGAGGGGCCAGCTAAATACTTAAAACAACTGCTAATAAACTTCAAAGAAGACATTGAAAGGAACACAATAGTAGTCAGAGACTTCAACTCTGCTTTATCAACTCTTGATAGATCTACAAGACTGAAACTCACCAAGAAAATACTAGCCCTTAGCAAGAAATGGAAGAAAGAGAGCTGGTTGATATATACAGGGCTTTTCATCCCCCAAAATGCTGAATACACATTTTTCTCCAGTGCACACGGAACATTCTCCAAGACAGATCACATGCTGAGTCATAAAACATACCTCAATAAAATAAAAAAGATAGAAATTGTGTCAACTATTTTTACAGACCAAGATGCACTGAAAAGGGAAATTAACCACATACAGAAACAGGGAGTTAAACCAAACACCTGGAAACTGAACAGCTCACTGCTGAACAACCAGTTGGTCATAGAAGAAATCAAACAGGAAATTCAAAGAATACTGGAAACAAATAAAAATGAAGACACCAACTATAAGAACTTGTGGGACACAGCAAAAGCAGTGTTAAGAGGAAAGTTCATAGCTCTGCAAGCATTCATCAGGAAACAAGAAAGGGCCCACATAAAAACTTGACTTCACAGCTCAAAATGTTAGAAAAAAGACCAACAAAGGAACCCAACCCAGGCAGAAAAAAAAGGAAATAATAAAACTTAGAGAGGAAATCAATGAACTGGAAAACAAAAAAATAATCCAAAAGATTAATGAAACCAAGAGCTGGTTCTTTGAAAAAGTAAATAAGATTGACAAACCACTGGCAAGACTTATAAGGACAGGGAAAGAGAGAACCCAAATAAACAGAATCATAAATAAAATGGTGACATCACAACAGAAACCACAGAAATCCAAAAGATCATCAGAGATTACTTTGAGAGTCTATATGCCATGAAACATGAGAACTTAGAAGAAATGGATAAATTCCTAAACTCCAACAACCTTCCACGGCTGAAACAAGAAGACGTGCAACACCTGAATAAGCCTATCACCATCGAGGAAGTTGAAACAGTAATTAAAACTCTGCCCAAACACAAAAGCCCAGGTCCAGATGAATCACTAGTGAATTCTACCAAACTTTAAGGAGGACATACTGCCAGTCCTTTTCAAGCTCCTCCAGGAAATAGAACAGAAACACCCCCAAACAGCTTCAATGAGGTACATATCACCCTGATACCCAAAGCAGGAAGAGATAACACAAAGAAAGAAAACTACAGACCAATCTCCCTGATGAAAACAGATGTTAAGATCTTCAACAAAACACTAGCAAACAGAATTCAGAGACTCATCAAAAAGATTATACATCATGACCAAGTAGAATTCATCCCGGCAATGCAAGGATGGTTCAACATTTGCAAGTCAATCAACATAATACATCATATCAATAAGAGAAAAAAACCATATAATCCTATCAATAGATGCAGAGAAAGCATTTGACAAGATCCAGCACCCATTCATCATTAAAACACTCCTAAAAAATGGGAATTGAAGGAACCTTCCTCAAGATAGTCACAGCCATCTACCAAAAGCCCACAGTGAGTATCATTCTCAATGGGGAAAAAATGAAATCCTTGCCCCCTAAGATCAGGGAAAAGACAAGGTTGCCCCCTCTCACCTCTTTTTATTCAATACAGTACTGGAAGTACTTGCCATAGCAATCAGAGAAGAAAAGGACATTAAGGGCATCCAGATAGGCAAGGAAGAAGTCAAGCTATCACTGTTCGCAGATGACATGATATTATACCTAGAGAACCCTAAACTCTCTACCAAAAACTCCTAGAAAGAATAGATGCTTATAGAAGAGTGACAGGGTACAAAATCAATACCCAAAAGTAACTGGCTTTCCTATATACAAATAATGAAAGAGAGGAAAGGGATATTAAGAAAACGATCCCATTCACATTTGTGTCACAGAAAATTAAATACCAAAAAATCAGTTTGAAGAAGAACATAAAGGATCTCTACAAAGAGAACTGCAAGAGACTGCTACAGGAAATAAAAGAAGACATGAAGAAATGGAAACACATTCTTTGCTCATTTATGGGGAGAATCAACATTGTCAAAATAGTAATACTCCCTAGAGCTTTGTACAGATTCAATGCGGTCCCTATAAGGATACCCATGATATTCTTCAAAGAAATTGACCAAACACTCCAGAAATTCGTATAGAATAATAAGCCCCCACGGATACCTAAAGCAATTCTGGGCAAAAAGAAGATGGGAGGCATCACCTTTCCCAACTTCAAACTCTACTACAAGGCAGTAGTAATTAAAACAGCATGGTATTGGAATAAAAAACAGACCTATGGAATAGAGTCGAGTATCCTGATACCCACCCTCAAACACATGATCATTTAATTTTTGATAAAGGTGCAAAGAGTCCAAAATGGAGTAAGGAAAGCCTCTTCAACAAGTGGTGCTGGGAAAACTGGGCATCTACATGTAAGAAAAGGAATTTCTTACATTTGTGTCTAGCACCTTGCACAAAAATTAGATCAAAACGGATTAAAGATCTCAATATCAGACCTGAATCCATAAAGTACGTTGAAGAAAATATATGGAAAAACCTTCCAGGACATTGAAGCTAAAGGCATCTTCAAAGATGAAACACCATTAACACGGCAACTGGAAGCAAAGCTAAACGTATGGGACTATATGAAACTAAAAAGCTTCTGCACCTCAAAAGAAACAGTGACCAAGATAGAAAGACAGTCCACAGAATGGGAAAGAATATTCACCCAATACCCATCTGATAAGGGGTTAATATCCAGGATATATCAGGCACTGGTACAGCTATATAAGAAGAAAACAGCCAACCCCATTAAAAATAGGGAAAAGAGATGAACAGAAACCTTGACAAGGAAGAAATTCGAATGGCCAAAAGGCTTATAAAAATGCTCATCATCATTAATCATCAGAGAGATGCAAATCAAAACAACAATGAGATATCATCTCATACCACAGACACTGGCTCATATCCAAAAGAGCAAGAACAACAAATGCTGGTGTGGATGTGGGGGAAAAGGGAGCTCTCATCCATTGTTGGTGGGAATGTT